>CM055827.1:6921221-6936451 GCA_029582265.1 Zoroaster sp. YZ-2022 | reverse complement strand
AATATATTATTGAATACTTCACACAATTATATTCATACTCTGTAATATTTTCTTTTATCACAAAGTATTGCTAGTGGATGACGACTATGAGCTGGTGGGATCTGTATCATTAAGAACAGTGAAAAGTTATATTAACAAAGTGAATGTGTAACTTTCCTACAATGTCATGTGTCAAATGTTCCTGTCATCAGAATGTGGGTTCAAAACCTGGCGACGACCGTCAGTACTTGTGTTTCTTCACCCAGGTGTATAAATGGGTACCTGTGAGGGGTAAGAGATGGTTATTGTGTTTGATTAGCCCTGTAGCGCCAAAACGTTGCACATTGGCTCTATGCTCCCCCGGGGAGCTGAGAAAGATTATAGGAATGATATTGGCCCAGTGACCTGGGTTAATGATAATAAGCGCATTGGGACATTATGTGATATGCGCTATATAAGAATGGAACATTGTTGTTATTATTACAATTGTGGATGTCCGCTGCCAGTCTTACATGGATGTCACTATGGTCTGCGTCAGCTCTGCCCAAACTAGCTAAATCTTGTATTCTATACTCCAGAAGTTCTCTCAAATTTCTCTGCACACGAGGCATTTTCTGATGGAGTTTTCTCTGATCAAATTCCCTTGAATTTGTTTACACTGCTTTTCTGAAGTACAACTTGGGCAAATTGGGCTGCGAGTGCATTAAATGCTTCATCTGACACGTTATATGTGTCCTTTACAAGAACAGCAAAGATTAGTTTGCTGAAGAGAATTTTCTGACCGTTTGAAATTTGATATCTTGTATTCGTTTGTGTCATCAATGACAGTAAATGTTTTAATTCTTCGGTGACTTTGTTTTTCACAAGAAGGTTGTGATCCGCATAACAATGCAGTTCTAAAAAATTTCAACACCATGAGCTTGGTCCTTAATTCTGGATTTGAGCTTAAACTGATGACTCCGACTGTGCGAATTAACATCTTTTGGTTTCACTTTTCGGACTGAGGTGCTTTCCTTAACGACGAAGTCACTATATGTGAAATACTACATGTAGATCAACAACTAATTATAAAGAAACATTACTTGCAACGGCAGGCATCTAGCAAAGAGTAGTTATTTCCACCTCCGTCATCTTTCTAGGGAGTTGTCGCTTCCGAAGTGGTTTGCTAAGCCTTCCCGCTCTTAAAGCAAGCATATTCAGGCAGCTGAATATAGTTTCAATGAGGGACATTCATTTTAGGAAAATATACCCTAATTTATGGAAGATTACTAAATGAGACAAAGACAACTAAAATAAATGAAATCAGGAAACAATATGTGAACAATAAAATAAATGAACGTACTGGTTTAATAATTTATACACTCACAGTGACATATATAGCCTATACTGAGTGCTGAATATTGAATTAGACCTCTCTCTGTCGGAGGGGTTATACGCTGCCAAAATACAATGCAATAATTCAGATTGTTTGAAATAACTCACTTAAGTAATCTGCGCCCTGAGACAAACAGTTTCCTCCGGCCGCCGCTTCCGACCAATGGTTTACACACCGCTATTAAAGTGGCGCCTCCCGACTTCACAGCTCCTACAACTGGGAATTCGTGGAACCTTGCTTTTAACTAGTGCAAAGCACGACCGTCTTTGGCGGACCCAAGCTGCAAATGAAAGTAATTTTAATATTCGCGCTGCGCGCCCTTTCCGCTAAACACGTGACCGCACACCTGCGCCGCGCTTAAAAGCACTGAAACTGGCGCCTGGCGCATTAAAAAACAACACCGCAACCATAAAGCGCCCGAACTAGCGTGCTGCTTGCAATAGACTTGGTTCCAAGTTTGTGATCGTGGTTTTTGTCTGCCTCTGAAGCCAATACAGTATCGCATTAAATAGCGCCCTCGCGGTAACCTCCGACATTAACCTTCGATCTGAGACTTGGGAATATTGTTCGTCCGGTTTTGTACATACCCTATTGCAGGGTAGTCCAAAAGTGGATGGAACAATCTGATTGGTTGGGAAAAGCCTTCCATAACATGAATATTCAAACTAAACCTTCTACATGCAGTTGGAGGAGGTGTACTCAACGATTCCATTTAAACTGGCAGGAAGACGTTTTTTTTGTAGAAAAGGAATTATGTGTTTTATTTTGACACTTTTTTCAACTCTAAGATCTCATTAAATTTACCTATCATTTTAAATACTTATTTACGTACCAAGCACTATACAAATTTAATATCGAATAGATATTACAGAATTTTTTTTAATGAGTGTAACCTGTTAGTAATAGACGCTGCCTACAAGGTTTTTATTGGCCTCCTGATTGTCCATCTCTCTAGCATCCATATTATTATGTGAACTAGCTATGAATACATGGTATCCCACAAACACAAGAGGGTCAAGTCTGAGATCATGAGAGTTAGGGCAGCAAAGTAGCCAGTAGGGTAAGCAGCGTTTTGCGTGGCTGATGTGCTGGTAGAAAAAAAAATAACCGCGATCTCAGACTTGAAATCAAATCTCTACTACTAACAAACTAAAATAGCGCGCAAACTATACGAATTAGCTACACAGCCACCTTCGAGGCAGAATGGTCCCCGTTTAAAAATGGCTATAAGTATCAAAAATATACAGAGTATAGAAGTGATAACAATTAACACATTTGTTTCAACTTTAAACAACTTCCTCCTAAAACGAACCTTCGCTCTGCACAGCTGTTACAAACCCATTCGTGCAACGTAAAATAAAGTTAATGCCGTGCGTTTGATGAAATTTGTTTACTCCAGTAATTACCAAACTTGTGCATGATCAAGAAATAACTGCATATTTGAACGTTAACGAAACATCAGGGAACATTATAAAAGCATTATTTTTGAAATAAACAACTTATAAACGGTGGTTTATTCAGTCAAAATGAACATAATTTGTGTTGTTTAATCTGTTTTGCCTATCAATATTGTCAATCGAAGGAAATTAAATAAATTGACGTTCTTTTCAGCGGTTTTTTCTGTGAGTAGAGGTTTTGTCAATTTGGAGAATCCAGCTTCATAATCTTTCTGAACATAGTGAGTTGAAAAAATAGAAAATATAAACCCTGTGCTATTAAATTCCGAAAGTAAAAGGAGAAGACAGCGGTATTTTTTAAAATAATAGCGGCGAAAGTGGCTCCCTAATATCCATACATATGCGAACGTTTACACGCGTTTACCATAGCACAGTAGTCGTGATTGGGCGATGGGCGTGTCGCGGGCGATTTAATTAGCGGTGAGAATCTGTTGCAGTACATGTACATACACGTAAGTGTCACTATGTATAGTGCAAGCGCGCACTCACTGTGAACGGCATATTGAGTTGAAACACGTCTCGCGTAAGGCGCCGCCAACAGTGAAGCAGAGACAACCATGCACAAACTCATGGAGACCGCTGGCAATGCAGGACGCGCGGTGTGGTAGAACTCATTTGTGATTGGCTCAATCTGTGTTTCCATAGTGAGCGCTTATCCGCGAACAGCGCCGTCTATCGACTTAATGAGACAAACGATTCCATATGATTCTCGCCGCGTAACCAATTCGTTCGCGGTCATCCCCGTTACCATCAAATCGCACCAAAAATAACTCGACCCAAATCATTTAGTTTTTGTCAAGTTGAATAAGACGAGCTGGTTTTGGGGCGAGCATACTAACTTTAAATGTGTGGGTTGAGTCAAACTGGGACGAGCTGGTATTGGGGCGGGATTGCACTATTCTTTCAATGTGTAGTCAAGCTAGTTTTGTCAAGTTGTTATGGGACGAGTTGGAGTTGGTTTTGGGGCAAGTTCACTATTCTTTTAATGCACACTCAGTTGAGAGGATCAGGACAACTTGACAGTTTTTAAGGAGGCTACAAAACAATTTTTTTGTTAATTGTACCCTATAAAATTGGTTTAGTATTTCCTACTACATCCTGTTTTTCCAGCTCAAAATATGTAGCACTATATATGCTGCAATTAAAGACATGCGAGCGTTTGCACGATAGTCAAAATTGTTTTGCACAAATAGCTGAACAGTAAAATGTGTCGAAAGTTTCTAAACATTTTTTAATAATAAGAACATGTTCTTATGAAGAACGTTTGCTTATTAAATGGAATAAGCACTTTTATTTACAAGTTATTTCAGACTGCTAATTTTGCAACACTTACAAATGATATAAGTACGTACCAAAACGAAACACACGGCGTAAACCTAAGAGGATTTAGTACTAATAAGAGGGACTTATTAAGGAGTGAATGGACTCATGAAGCAGTAATTTCATTGATTTATACTCATTTATAATATTTATTTTATTAATATTACAAATCATACAATATCATGCATAAAACAGCACTATCACAATTGTTTTCATATGCACACAGTACAGGCAAAAGCAGACTGGAAAGGATTACACAAAAATGTTGAGGTCAAAAAATATTGCGAGAAATTTGTCCAATCAGTTGAGTACATGGCAAATTTACCTTGATGTATTTTACAATCACAGTCCAACATGAGTGTACTATCAAAAACACTTAACCATCAAGCTGTGTGCCATTACATTTTTGTGTGCCATGGTCTTTCACCCTTCACATTCAGTGATTTCTACAATATGCTGCTTCAATACGTTAAGCAATTTATCTGAATAGATAATAAATCAACAAATAAAATTGCATAAAAGAAGAAAACACATAATATGCAGAAATGTGCAAATGTAACTAATATTTAAAGCAAATTGGGTTCATGGTGCAGATCAAAATCGAAATATAAAAATAAATAAATTGAGAAATTTATTGCTTTTTGAGGAAGATTATTGCCCCGAAATCTCCATATAGCACAAAACACTGTAACACTGAATCCAAGGACTTTACTGGTAACGATATTTGGGCTTGGCAATCAACGTTGAATTTACAAGAGACATCCAAGCTATAGCAAAATACATAGACCTACAGACGAACAACAAATAGGAAAATGGGACACGGACACTAATCGTTTGATGTTGGATGTTAGATTCTAGAATCTCTTCTATCCTTTGATTTATGATTCGCTTACACAAATACGATAAGATGGTTTTTCCAATCGCTTGTGTGTCGCATTTTCTTCGTGAAGCCCCACCTGTAAAAACATGTAAATTTACAGCAAAATGTACGCAACCTCTTTCCACAACAATTTGCTATCTTCTAATTTTACATAACAAGTGTGTTAAACTGATTTACACAATTTCTGTAAGCAGCTTAATAATGAAACTGCAGTATGTTTCCATATTTGTTTGGACATGTTTTGCGGGCAAAAGAGAATCAGAATAAGGTAAAACAAACAAATATGGAAGCGTACTACAGTTTCAATTTAAGCGTTTAAAGCAATAATAAATCTGGAAGCTGTTAAAGGGCCTGGCCCCCAAAAATTCAAGAGTTACTATCTCGCCGCGGCGAGATACTATCTCACCGCGGCGAGGTTACACTATCGCCGCGGCGAGTTACTATTTCGATTCCCCCCATCCCATATTTAGTCAGTGCATTTAATAAGGGTTTCATCTTTCATTTCCAGAATGGCAAAGAAAATCGTTAGATTTTACCCTGGCCTTCTGAGGGAAGTTTAAGCGATTTCAAATTCGAGGCCAAGGAATTTCAAAAATAGCATGGGAGGAATCAACTTACTAACATGAATGATGCCATCAAGGCTAAGAACATTTATGTGACACAGGGGCATGCAAAGATCGCTTTCGACACCTTCAGGATGCTCACCAAAGTAATGAATATGAGTTCTTTAAGGGCGTAAGTAATTTTTAACAGAAAAATATATTTACATCGCATTACAAATCACCATATAAAAATTTAGGAAAAATTTCAAAGAGGATATGAAAATGATAAATTTAAAATTTTTCTATAGCACATTTTGAGATGGAATTCAGATTACTCTGACAGGATTTTTTTAATATATTCATACATTCACCATTTTTTCAGTTTAGATCGAATTCCAAACATAATAACATGGTGAAAATTTAATATATTGGTTTGTAAATATTCTTATGAGAATTTATTTTTTAATGCCTTGTTCTCACACTTGTGTAATTCATTGTAGCCACAGAGGGATAGCACATGAAATTCTAATCTTTCTTCACCATATTTCCCTTTCAGCTCCGGTACAGACGAGGAGTATGATGAGCGGATCCAGCTTCTAACAGAACTTGCTGACTTGGATGAGGAGAGAAAACAGGAAGAGGACAACAAAAGTGTGAGACGGATGAAAAAGAGATGCAGGGGCTAGCCATTAGAGCAGCAGCAAATGGAATCCTGGTTTCTGCCAAGAAAGGCCCAAAATGGTGACAGAAAAGGTTAACTTTTCTTAGGTCATAGATTTGATTTTGAAAGTCATCCACTGTTGCCAGTGTCGTTTTCTATCTGGTCCCCGGTTTTTTAACCACAACAAATTCTAAAGAGAAGGGGACTTTTTCTCACCCAAGCACTTACCCTTTAGAGTTTTAAGATTTAATTTGAAAATCATTTCCTTGTAAGTGCTTTCATTTTGTTGATCGTTGGTTTTTTTAAACTGATCATTATTTCAGACACAGAGCTGACACCACCACAAAGGAAACGCCGAAGTACAGGCTTAGACTTATATGTCAAGTACCTTGAAGACAAACTGGAATTTGAGCGTGAAAAGTTTTATTTGGAAAAAGAAAAGAGAAGCAAGGTTGAAAAGACAATGAAATGATGAAAATGATGATGACCCTAATAAAAAAGTAAGGTTAAACATATTTTAAGGGAACTGCACTGCTATGAATACGGTTTGTGAAACTAACACATGTTGGTGGATCATAGAATTCTCATGATTTGATTCCTCTGGCAATATCTTCCCTCGTTGATTTTGACAAACCGTGTTAACGTTTTCAAGTTTTGCAATTTATTCACTGCATTTCATTGTTTTGTCAGGATTTCAGCAACATCTACACATGGACGGATGCATTTTTAATTTGTCATTTTGTGATATGTTTCAAGTCCAGAGTTCAATTAAGCTCAAAGTGTGGGTTAGAAGTAGAAATTTTTAATATTACATTGTAAACATTCCTAGATACTTACAGAATGTTGAGCAAATTTTAGGCTCCAACATAAACACAAATGACTAAATGTAAAAACACATGTGGGAGAGTGGATACTTAACTTCAAGTTTGACTGTTTTTCACTGCTTTGCCTCATGTAAAAAGAACACTCAGAGATAGCCAAAGGGCCTGTCATGAGTTTAAAAAGTCGATATTTGTTTTATAACACCTGAACCATTTTATAAAAGATTCTTTTGCATATTTTTTAGAAGACCTGCTTACAATATATTAAACCAAACACAGGTTCCACAGGTAAGTTGAGGTAACATGACAACAATTCACATTGCCAGGAATTTGATGTGGTATGGACGTACTGGTAGTTTATTGGTTTCTAAGGAATAGTACACAGTCTTTACAGTCTAGGCACACAGTCTTTACAGGTTCACACGATGCAATAGTAGAGATGGTATACATCATAAGACTATTTAGTCAGAATTTATGTATAAGGTATTATAAGGTCTTTTCAGATTTACATTGTGTATGTACCACTTTAAAATTTAAAACTTAAAATTAAAAAATTAATGCTTTGTATCCCCTTTTGTCCCTTGGTGTACAGGTTTTGTGTTTTACTACACTGTCTTGTTTTTTATCATAAATTTCATATCATTTATATATCATTTTTATGTGCAATGACGTGCAGATCTTTGTTACTTCTCGTCTTTTACATGTATAGTAGATCCCTTGTCCAAGTTTCTTCCAGTTAAATTATTGTTTTAAAGTTTGATGTATTTCATTTGATTTTATTCATTTATTTATTTAACATTTTAAAGACTATACCCATTTTGGTAAAGGGTTAATAAACCCTGAGACAACATTTTTACG
The DNA here is from genome assembly GCA_029582265.1 of Zoroaster sp. YZ-2022. Taxonomy (NCBI): domain Eukaryota; kingdom Metazoa; phylum Echinodermata; class Asteroidea; order Forcipulatida; family Zoroasteridae; genus Zoroaster; species Zoroaster sp. YZ-2022. The sequence continues at coordinate 6,928,558 of CM055827.1, read as the reverse complement.
TATTGACATTATGTGATACATTTTCCTGTTAATTGCTTTTTCTTTATTGGCTTTTTGACCAAAAAATGATTACTTAATGTTCAACGGGTGCCGCCGCCATCTTGGGACTCTGTGACGTAGTAGGGTTCCATCAAAAGCCAGACTGTCGTCACAAAGCGGAATTCAAAAAGATGCATGTTGCCAGAAAGGTGGCACAATACACGCGGCCTCAACAAATCTGAAGCGCATAATTGGACCAGTTGAGGCTGCGCGGCCATGCCAATGCAAAACCGTCGTTTATAACTTGCACTGTGACGATGGTCTGGCTAACGTGGTACTCCTATTACATAACCGGGTCCAAATATGGTCATCTGTGGAACACTAAAAACACAATCATGTTTTCGGGGGTCCAAAAAATTTGTCTTGTGGTTCACGCTATCCGTTTAATTTTATTATTTCTCAGCAAAGGTTTTTATATTTTCATAGGGTTTGTAATTATTGCTTGAGTAATCAATCCCCGTTATGTAATTCTGTATTTGTTGTTGCTGTGATTAAAATCAATGTTTATAAATATCTCACAAAGCTAGCTTCATTTTGTCAATATGAATTATAAGGTTGTTCCTTCAAAGCGTGGGTGTAAGGGAAGCATTGCCCCAATTTCTTGCAATTCCTCATTGTAACAATCGTCTTTCCTGCTCAATGAGAGCTACCAACATGGAACAGGAAATCAGTGTTAAGTTCCTTTTAACCAGGGGAACATTTTTATTTTGTTTTTCTTACAGAACATGAAATTGGGCACAGGAAACAAATTTATATAGGCCTTTACAGTAAAGAAAAATAAAATAAAAATAAATAAATTTAAGAAAGTGCACAGCAACAGAAAACAAAGACTACTGTTAAACTTGCTTGACTGATCAAAGACCTGACAATTTTTTATTCTAAACTATACTTTTGTTTTCTTTTTTTAATCTCGTGGATCATAATAAATATAACTTAGTTATTGAAAGCCTGGACAACATTCCAAAAATCACTAAATTCTTAGCAGATACAATCCTTGACGTAGGATTCATAATTCAGGGGCTCGTAACGCAGACTTAATGATGGAATCATCAGCTAAATAGTTCTTCAAGGAGAGTGCCGGGTCCAGCCAGGAAGTAACTGCTTGTCTGATTTTCATAGATGACAAGTATGGCAGTTAGTGAGGGGCCCGCCAATCTGGTAGTTTACTTGCTACTGGGGATAACAGTACTTTCAGGTTCTTGCGAAAGTCAAGTGAAGGCAAACACTTTTTATCATTCTTCCCGAATACCCACTTCCACACATTCTCGTAACTGATGACATTCTTGAGTTGAATTCTTGTTGCTCAGCCCTCAGGTTTGCCCTTTGAATGGCCTAGTAGATATAACGTCATTGGATAAGCAGGGTCCCCATAAAGCGCGTAGAGCAAGGGTCATTTCCCTATCAGTCAGATCTCTTGCCTCAAATTCTTGCAGCAGTCCACTCATGCGAAGGAGAGCACTATCATGTCTTCGACCTTCTACTGGGCCGTAAAGATGAGCAATCAACCCACAAGGTATCACCACCTGACTGGAATTCTTAAGGCATGCTTATCCTTTTGTGTCCGTTATAACACACTCGCTGATGATGAGTTGGCTACACAATTGGACGGAACTGTCCCATCCACGAATCCAAAGTTAAATTCTGCAAAGGCGCCCATTTGTCATGAATAACATCTGCATAAACTTGCCCGGTTGTGCAGGATCTAGCTATGGTTTATCAAGGGATCATGAGAAAGCGATGATGATGCAAAATAATTATACAAAACTTCAACGGTCCTCATTGATAACGAGTGAAAGAGATTGGATTTCGGTCTCTGAAACTCTTCCAAGTCCGATATGAGCGTTTGGGTAAGCGGAATCTCCTGAGGACCAAATAGCATCTACAAAGCTACTGCAAGTGGACCCGTTCAAATTAAAGTTATGGTTTCTGTAAGTCCGCAGGCCTAAATGTCGTCTCCTTAGCCGGTAAAATGTCATCCTTTCAAAATCTGAAATGACTTATTCGCTAAAGCACTGAGTTATCTGTTAGCGGTTAAATATATCAAACCTGGGCCAGTCTGGATTGACAGATGTGATTCTCTTTGGTATCGGTGCATTTGTCAAGAGAAGGTATATAAAGTCATAGTCAAGTCATAGTCCAAAGTCATTAGTCAAATTCGTTTTCTGTAATCGCCAAAATCGAGCATACTCATGGGCTGCAAAGCCATTTTAAGTTTGCGCCCTCTATAGCTCATCGTAAAAATGTAACCGCGACGATCGACGAAACACCTCAAACTACACGTCTGAACGGTTTACCCATTACTGTCATGATTTGGTTAGTAACTCGCCGCGGGCGAGATACTGGTAACTGAATTTTTTTTTGGTTTGGTGGCCCCTTTAACGCTTCCGTATAAATCATAGTTTAACACACACTTGTTATGTAAAATTGTAATGCGACAAATTGCTTTTTGGAAATAGAGTTGCATACAATTTACTGTAAATTTACATGATTTGTTTTACAGTGCGGTTCTGCACTGACCATGGAATCACTCGCAGAAAAACAACAAAAAATGCAAAAATACGCACAGTGGTGCCTGGATTCCCATGTACGCCTTGAAGTCTGTCATTTTCGATACATGTATTAATTTTGGTTTCACATAGTCCTTAACCGGAAACCATTTATGTAGTTTAAAAATAGAATATAAACATTTACATTCTTTTCTTTTCCACCACGCCATTCATCTAGTGCTCCTGAGACAACCATCTGATTACAAAAGTATAATTAGTGAAACACGATAATGGAGAAATATATAGCTTTTCTCTTTTGTTTGTTGTTGCATGTAGATACGGCTGCAATGTAAGTACCATGTTCTATTCAATATATTACTAAAAAATACTTATATTTTTCTTCAAAACGACAGTGATAATTTCCTTTATAACATTTTAAAAAAAAAGTTGAATGCTGCTTTAATGCCGACTTGGCAAATATAAATTTAGCATAACTCCCGCAGCTTCTCCATGGATCAATACTTGCAGCATCATCACAGTGTTAACGCGAAAGGCATGTACCGGCCTCCTCCTCCATTGGCCAAGTAAACGAGGGAATCATCGGTGGGATCTGCTGCGTGTTCATCGGAGGATTGGGGCTTTTCGAGGGTGAGGATAGGACCTTGCGTCTGTCATATATGGCTGCTCGGGTATCGCGTTGAGAATGTGTTGTTAGTGAATCTTGTGAGATGTACACTCCCTCTGCAGGGTTTTATTTTGTGCTCGTGGGTGATTGCTCCTGTTGTGTCATTTTCTGTCGTGATATATGCTGTACGTATAACTTCTCGTTCCTCGCCTCCGGGTAATCTGATGGTGGTGCATTCTGGGTTATTTCCGTTCAGTGCACTCAGTATACAATTGTTGAGACTTATATGTTCTTTTCCTATTACATCATAGGAAAAGAACAAATCCATTGTTTTTGTTTTGTTTTGATTTTTTTGCCATTCAACATTAAAGGAGTATCATCACTGAATCGTTTAGAGCCCGACCACAGAGATTGAGACTTGTTTTAAACCAGAGATTTTTGTAACTAACTTATGATTAAGAAGCTGAATTGTTTTATATTTTCAGATTGTTCATCTGCTAAAACACAACAGCACCATCTGTATACTGAATCATTTTAATTTCCCCATCACTAAGATATATACCTTTAATGTTTGTGTCCTCCCTTATTGCAGCACTGCACCTATAATGCTAAAATGAATCCATTCCTCACTCCCTTATTTCTGTAAATTATTGCGAAATTAAAACGATTTAAATGATTTTAGGGCAATAAATATTACCTTTCAAGGCAGTCGAACGTGTTTTAGGTGTTTGGGTTGTGGGTACAACCCAAAACACCTTGCTCTTTTATTTTTTTTTTAAATGAAGAAATAGCATGATACCGAGGGATTCGTAACCTCCATAACATCATCAGAAATGGTTCTATCCGATTTACTAGTAAATGTGCCTTTAACTTTAATTGATATGTATGAGGCTGATAAACACTTTACAAAGTCGAGTCGCTAGAGTTTTAGAAACAACTGTGTAATGCACATTTAATAGGAAGATAGGTCTCCATCAACACTTATCTTTGCTCTCTTTTTCAATTAAAGTAATGACGGCCTGACTCTGTCAAAAGAACATTCCTCCCTCATTAAGACCCATGTCCACAACCTCGACCACAAAAATACCAGTATAATTCGAAAAATACAAATACTCGGCAATAGAAATGTCTCAGATTCTTTAAGTGCACAAAATATTCATTGAGAGAATGAATACTTTGTGCACTTATAGAACCTGTTGTCATTAGACTCGTAAATTTTAATGTCAGTTTAATAGAAGACTCTACAATTTCGAATCGTTTAGTAATCTCAATGCCATCATCCATAACTAGACGCATGGACTATTTTGTTTTCCATAACAAGACATGCTATGTATTACTTTTCCGCCCTTCTCGGACCTTAACCAATTTTGAATCCAATTATTCAATATTAAGCTATAACCTTTTCAATATCTCTTAAAGTACCTTAGTCTGGATTATCTGCAAGCATTTTTTCAAATTGATTCAGTCTATTATTCAATTCAGTGACCATGTCTCTCTTTAATTTACATTTGTTTTCGTGGCAGTTTTCTATTGTCCGAGTTCTGGTCTTATATTTAATCCATTCCCATTTCACTTGGATATCTGATCCGAGTTGCGGAATTAATTAAGGAGCCAATAATTTTAAATCAAGCATCCTATGACATAAATCAATCTCATCTAAATACCAGTTATTAAACTTTCAATGACTAGGTCCTCTGTAAATTCATTTTGTAATGTTAAAGTAATTGAAATAGCATAGTGATCTGTTCTAATACCAAGCGATGTGTCTGTATGGGGTATATCATTCACCATGCAGATTATTGCTTATCGGGAAATAGTCCAGCCTACATGTTCTCGCGACCTACGATAAAATGGGCGGTAATACTGACACGGTATATGTAGTGTTAGTTACGAACACCAACACAAATACACATTTAGTGTAGAAGGATAGTGTAGAAGGAGATAGTGACATTGTGTTTCCTTTTACAGTTTATAGGCTAGTCCTGTTATTGTACTCTGCGCCATCCTATCTCTGTGAGCTTATCACACCATACCAAATTCTAACCACAGTGGACTCCGTTAAAATTCTGATTCCCGGATCTTCAAAAGCCAACTACATTTAACTGCGTCTAACAAGGGTTACCATACTGATGCACCCAGCAATTGCAATGAACAACCATCTAGTATCAGTCATGCTACTTAATTGAGTCAATTTAAACATGTCTCAAGACTCATTTATTTTAGGCACTGTGTATTTTTAATTGTACTTGCATCTCACTGTAAAGCGCTGTGATACCGTTTGTGTAAGAGCGCTATATAAATGCCTTCATTGTATTGTATTGTATTGTATTGTACTAAAAAAAAAAATTCAACTGAAATTATTTGTGCATTTTTGTAATTTTTAATGGCAAATGCTCAATTTATGTAATTATCAATTTATGTAATTATTACAAAATTTGAGAAATTACATAAATTGAAATAGTTCAACATTCAAAAACGGGCCTAAAGTAAACTTGAACTAAGTCTAAAAAAGAGCAGACAAGTAAAACTATATAAACATTATAAATAGTATCGTTAACACATCTGTGTTACCAATACACTACAAAAACTGTGGTGTTAAAACTACCATTGGTGTTTATATTAAGCATCTCGCACAATATAAACACCATGGAAAAATAAAGTTGACACCACTGGTGTTATTTAACACCACAGTTTTTGCAGAGTACAGAAACGATGCCTCCTGCCTAGGACGATTAGGAAATTATCTTCAAAATGTAACGTTTGTAAGATGGACATGTGTCAAGGGCACCAAAAACAAAATCAATTTAAACACTTTTTTGGCTTTCGGGATGGTGAGTTAGTAAGATACATAATTTCTCTTCTGTGACATGCGTATATCTCTCTGTTTAATGGCTGGTTATAACATGCTTCGTAAGTGAAAATTAATTTCATCAATACAAATAATTATGATTTTCCTTTTTTCCCTCGACAGTTTCTAAAGGACAACTTGTTACCGTAACAATGCTGCCAACAGCGTCTGTTGACCAAGGGAGAACGATAGATATTACGTGTAGGTTTACGGTCAGTGATAGTTCGTACAAATTTAGTGGTGTAGCCTGGGAGAAAGGTAGCAAAGTCGGCGGATACAGTTCTGCCTCACTCATAGCGTTGTATTCCGAAGGACATAAGTCTCCGTCATACAACAGCAAAGGTTCTAAGTACTCCATGTCTATATCCTCGGTAAATAGTGAGAGTGTTCTGGCAGTTTCCTCGATGAATTTTCCTCGTGACGAAGGCAGATATTGGTGCTATGTTCAGTTTCGAAAAAGTACCCTTACAGTCCAAGATAATTTTGCTTCTACTCTTATTACGGTCAATGGTGAGTTATGCTGTAATATTTAAAATTAAAAAAATGTGAAATGAATGAACATTTTTTCTTTTTTATAATAGTAATGTACTAGTCCCCTTGCTTCAATTGGTCATTATAATATTATAACTGTATTTTTGATTGTCCGTTCTTTTCCCGCCTATTTGATCCCTCCCCATGATCCTTTGTATTAATTATTCCCTATAGATGGATTTGTTTTACGTTTGTATTTTGTCTATGCCTCTGATCTTAAAAAGCATTTAACGTCTTTAATTATACAATCAAGTTTACGCTAATTCATATACTTGGCAAACCACTATTAAACTGTTTTCCCGAATCGCTATTGATTTTCAAGAATTGAGAATTGAGAGTGATGAATCACAATAAATTGTTTAATATAAAGTTTTGTCAGTTAAGTACTCATTAGTTAAAATCTTTATGAAGAACAGCGACTTATTTTGTTATTCAGGGAATACAATCAAGTTTAGCTCTCTTACCATAAAACGATTGTACATTTAAACCGAAAGATTCTGATTCATTTGCAGCTTCAGGAATTTGGAAACATCGTTTAATTACTTCATTGTACCAATATTATTAAGGAAACAAGAAGTCCAATTATTATGTATATATTCATTATAACGTGTACTGACTACAGTATTTTCAGCTTTGAAACTGCGAAATACTTTTCAGTTCAGTTCTTTAATATTTTCCACACTTATCAAAATATACATTATGGATATAAGTAAACATACAATAATCTTATAAGGGGTTATTTATAGCAATAATAATAGATGGATAGTAATAATAAATAGTAATAAGATGCAGAGAAATTAAAAGATGG
>CM055827.1:6726832-6920721 GCA_029582265.1 Zoroaster sp. YZ-2022 | reverse complement strand
AATTTGTTAGGGTGTTATTGAATATAAATTACGGGTAGTTTACTGTCTTAATACATGTACCACGAACAAAATAACACGCGGGCATGGATTCACTGTTTTCTTCCCTATGTATTCATCGCAACATGTATTCTCCAAATATGTGTCAGTAGATAACGTCTCAAAAAGATCAATTTCATCTTGCTATTAACAAGCACAGATTATAATCTGGTAGTCTGGATTACAATTGGTGTCGTTTTAAGTGAGTGGCACATGCATATCGCGTAGCATGCAGCAATGGCACGCTTAATTCACACGGTAGTCGATTGTTTCATGAATAATCAAATTGTTTCTGTATACATCGTGTAACAGTCGTAGCAACGTTCTAATTAGGCTATAACTATTTTATGTTCTTTAAATTAAAATGTTAACGACGATGACTCTGTAACCCCTTGCACTACACACTAGTATACAAAACCCACATACACACACCCCATACAAAACCCACACACACACACACAAAAACCGCATGCATTGTATTACACTGACCTCACGCTGCATTCTCTGTAGCATAAACAAACCTTGGGTGAAGGTAGTGATTAACTTGCTTAACTTTTTCTGTACAAAACCCACTCTATGGGGTTGTCGTATACAATGTAATAGGACATTCTCTACGAAAGTGTATTTTTAATGTATCACAAACAGTTGGACAAAGGTGTATGGAAAATGTCCGTAAAATACTACAAAGGCGTTATCAGAGTGTTAATCTCTTGAATAAAATTGCTCCTTAAAGTGTAAAAATTACATTGTTCAATAGTAAAAGATTTCTGTTCACACCACTGAAATGGTAAGTCCCAATTTTAAAAAGTCGTTTACGGGTACCCGGAACCGAAAAATGGAACCGGGTAATGACAGTTTCGGTCGGGTATCCGGATACCCGGATACCTGGCACACCATTATCTTTGTCAGGATTGTCAGAGGTCACATCAACGTTGGGCTGCTTTGAGGACTCACATAATTAAAACTTTAACAGAGTCCAACTCCAAAAAAGAATCCAAGATGAACATCTTTAAGTGTGACCTTCATCACGGTCAAGAACTGTGCCTGTACTGTATCACATGTGAGCAACTGATTTGCAGACTCTGTTCAACTTCAAACCACAGAAAACCACAACACACATTTGTTAGTCTTAAAATGGCTATTGATAAATTCCAACAAAAAGTCATTGAAGGGGTTTTACAACTCTACAAATATGACACCAATGTTTCCGCAAGGTTGCAATATTTACAAAAAAGACTTGACATCATGCTCCATGAAACACAAGAAAATATTGCCAGGACAGCAGAGGTAGAAATAACCAACATCAAACAAAGGGAAAAAGCCATGGTGCAAGAGGCCCTGGCGATTTACAAAAGAAAAGGTAAAACACTTGCAAATTTCATTTTTGCAGAGAAAACAGTGAAAATGGTACAATCTGCAAAAAATTATGAAGATCGCCTTGAAATCTTGAAGATCAGACAAGAGCTTCTCCATGACTACATCGATGTGGATAAGGGACAAACTGAAAATTTGACCTATGACCTGTCATTCATTGGCTTCAAGGAGAGTCAGAACGAGGCTGAACTTGGGACACTTCTGCCAAAAGAAAAGTGGGAATTAATGAGAGAGGCGTGGGTCACTGGAACACTCATCGCATCCTTTTCCACAGGTGATATGGTTCTAGTGAACAAATCAAGCAAACAAAAACTCACTAAACTAAGCCCGAACGGTGAAATTTTGAACACTGCTGGTCAATCTTGGTGTCTTGACAATCTACAAAATCCCACTGCTATAGCAGTAAACAAGGATGACCAGCTCATTATCCTTGACGGTCCTACAATCAAGATATTCAGCCAAAACTATCAAATCCTCAATCTGTTCACACCAGGTAAAGAGTCTGACAGCAAACCAACATGCCTTGCAGTGGATGACAACAATATGATAGCAGTGGGTTATAAGGACAAGGGAGAGATATCTCTACACAACTCCGATGGATCACTCATCAAAACACTGGCTGCTCCAGGGATTGATGTATACATGACCATCAGCAACCATTACACCAACACAGAGAAGCAAAACCTGAAGGCAATTACTCTTTATTGTGAGAAGAAAGAAGAATTATGCAGGATTGTCGGTACATATATAAATAATTATTTTCCTTATGGGGTGTGTTGTGACAAAATGGGTGATATATATGTCGTGCTGCGTAACAGATCCCCACATCTGTTTTCCGAACATTGTATCTCCCATTACAAAGCTGGTGGTGAAAGAAACTACACTGAAAACCTTTTCCAAGATGTGAAAGACCCCTGTGACATTACATATACCCCTCACGGTAAGATAGCAGTGACTGGCTAAAAAGCCATATACATTTATCATAGGGTGTAAATGAATGATGCAAGAGGCCCTGGCGATGTACAAAAGAAAAGGTAAAACACTTTCAAATTTCATTTTTGCAGAGAAAACAGTGAATATGGTACAATCTGCAAAACTGATGCAAATCACCTTGTAATCTTGAAGATCAGACAAGAGCTTCTCCATGACTACATCGATGTGGATGACAGACACATCGAAGATTTGATCTATGACCTGTCATTTATTAGCTTCAATGAGAGCCAGAACGCAGTTGAATTTGGGACACTTCTGGCAAAAGAAAATTTGGGATTAATGAGAGGGGCAGGTCACTGGAACACTCATCGCATCGTTTTCCACAGGTGATATGGTTGTAGTGAACAAAGCAAGCAAACAAAAACTCACTAAATTAAGTCCGAGTAGTGAAGTTTTGAACACTACTGGTCAATCTTGGTTTCTTGACCATCTACAAAATCCCACTGATATAGCAGTAAACGAGGATGACCAGGTCATTCTCCGTGACGGTCCTACAGTCAAGATCTTCGGCTCAAACTATCAGCTAAAATTAATGAAAAGGTTTTTTTGAAAATATCATTCTTCATATCAAATTTGAAAATTCAAAAGGGTTCAAGAATTTTTTTAAAGATTGTATTGCCCGTGTTTTTTTAGTTTTTTATTATTTAATTTTTATTTTTTATTTTTTTTATTAATTCACAAAATAGTTGTCAGAAGGTTGGTTAAACGGTAAAACAGCTAGTGGCAACATGGGACCCAATTTTAATTCATATCGGTACATATTTACTGTAAAACCATACCTATTTTTTTTTAATATGTAATGTTCCGATGAAAACGAAAAATGTCCAAAAATTGCAGTTAAAATAGCCCCAAAGCATTGGCAATACATCTTGAACATTTATGTAATAATTATCTTGGAAATATCATCCTTGATATTAAATTTGAATTGTCACTTCAAGAGAAAAACACCGTCATGGGAAAGGCTTAAGACATTTGTTATTAATACAAGAGCACATTCTTGAAATAAGATATTTCACAAAGAAAGTGACCAAAGTATATTATTATACAGAACTTAAGTGCCATTATTTGACTAATGAATTTATCAAGATGTGTCTCGAATTCATTTGTTCACTTAATTATCCATGCCTAGTCAGTTAGTTGAATTGAATTTTTTGTTTTTTGTTGTTTAAATTGCTTTAACCTAAATGCTAATTATGTACAGCGCTTAGAAACATTGTTTTAGCGCTTTATAAATGCACTTTATTATTATTATTATTATTAGTTTTTGAAATTACTTATTTGAAAGTAATTCACTTCCATTCTTTTTTGAAAAAAATTACAGGTCAATAAATTCACATGTAATATTTTTCTTTAATCTGTATGTATTCAGATTATGATGTAAGAAGCGCAAATATTGATTAATGTCTTTACCATCTGTAAATACACCCCGCGTGATTACGTTTTGTCCAATCAGAACTGTCTTGGGCATTTATGAATTGTATTTACACTCCACATCATGTTGGTTATTGTTCCTTTTCAATCAAATTAACTGTGAAAATGTAAAAAGCAAAACCAGAAAAGAGCTGTTATGATATTAAGAGAAGTTGTGAATATAGTCTGGTTGGAAAAGCATCATTCTTGCTTCATTATGCTGAAATCAATGGAAAATTATACCTAAACTAAGATGAGTATTATTCTTATTCCTACTGTGGATAACGTTTGGGGTGAATTACAATTGGTAATTATCTAATTGTAATTGTAATTAAAATTATCTAAATAGTATACTCACTGTAATTGTAATGTAATTAATTTTTTCTCAAAGGTTGTTATTGAAAATGTAATTGATAATTTTGTTTACTGTTACAATTACAAGTAAATTTTATTACATAAGTATGTTCCTTAGATGTTAAGTGCATCTTTACAAGATTGAATGTGATCATGTGCATGAATATTGACTGGACTAACATTCTTGAAGGCAGCATTGTGTCAGGTATAAATATGTGAACAATGCTTTAATTGTACATGGAGCTTACTTTATGTCCGAATTGCTAAATGATAAAAATGTCCTAACCTTTGGAACCTTTTTTTTTTTAAATTGTAATTGACAAAAGTACATGTAAATTAAATGTTTATCTCTGACCGTAATTGTAACTGAGAATTTGTCTGCCGCTGTAATTGTAATTGTTCTTAATTTTAGCTCTGGTGTAGATTCATTCCAAAAAAGCATTTTGAAAACTGAACTAGTTAAGAGAAAAATATTGTTTTCTTTAAATACATTTACAGATGAATATAGTTGCAGGATGGATCCAGGGTGGATGAAAAGCTTACCTTCAATATAATTACATGTATAATTAGATCTGAGTAATTTTAAAATAGCCTTCTAAAGTTTCTCATCAAACTAATGGATCTATTATTTGACATTGGTGTAAATTTAAAATAAAATAAAATTTAAATGGGAATTCCCCATCAGCAGACAATAGCATTGGTTGATATTAGATGAATGTGCTAAAATAGATCACTATTTAAACCACAAAGTGATAATGTCAAAAGCAAAACACAAACGAGTTTTTCTAATACACGAGAAAAGAGTTGTGATGATATATTTTGGAAGAGAAATTGTGAAAATAGTCTGGATGGAAAAGCATAATTCTTGCTGCATTTATAACAATAGATAGACAAAAGTGTAAATTGTTCACATTTATTTTTGAATATCAAAAATGCATTTGTAGTTGAATTAAATCCTGCACAAATTCCTTTCAAAACGAGTTTCTGGAATATGTGCATAAAGAGACAAATATGTCTTTCCTTAACGCATTGTTCAGGTTGATATACTTGTAAGAGTGGATCCATAGCGGGTGGTGGGCCTAGCGCGTGGTGGGCCTAGCGCGTGGTGGGCCTAGCGCGTGGTGGGCCTAGCGCGTGGTGGGCCTAGCGCGTGGTGGGCCTAGCGCGTGGTGGGCCTAGCGCGTGGTGGGCCTAGCGCGTGGTGGGCCTAGCGCGTGGTGGGCCTAGCGCGTGGTGGGCCTAGCGCGTGGTGGGCCTAGCGCGTGGTGGGCCTAGCGCGTGGTGGGCCTAGCGCGTGGTGGGCCTAGCGTGTGGTGGCACACACAAACAAAGATTACCATCAGTACACTGTTTTTCTTTGTGAAATGGAGGGACATCACTCTGAAATGAGAGTTTTCAACAAATAATAAACCAACGCCTTGTAAAAACCATCTCAAAGTGACATTGTTCATCAAATTCAAGGTTCGCATTTAACATGCAGTGTTATTAATTCCTTTATTCATTTAATTACTCTTTATCCAAGCCCCAGTCAATTATTTTGTGAAAAAACTTATTTGAAATAAAGTCTTTTCACAGGAACAGAGCAATGTACAGATGAAAACAAAAAATATGTATCTTTAAGTACACACAAAATTTACAGATGGCTTGAGATGGTTTACTTTTTTCAATTATCTTTCAGGACTGGAAACATTTGCAGATGCAAGGGCGCAAATGGGGACATGTGCCCACCCCTTTCTTTCAACTTGCATGTAAATTTACCATACGTTTTCTGTGTGCCCCCTAATCTGGCAGTGTGCCCCTGTATGCACTAAAATCTTAGGAAAATAAATTGTCTGCAATATGTTATAATAGAGTATTGTGTACACAAACTAAGTTTGTGTACACAAACTTCACAATTGAAGAATTACGTGCAGCCATCAAGCTCCTGAAGCAAGGCAAGGCTCCGGGACCAGACGGCATCCACAATGAATTCATCCTGCATTGTGGAGACAACATGGTCTCCTGGTTGTCCATGTTTTACAACATGTGTTACAACTCAACACACATACCGAAGACCTGGAGACGTACTTCAGTGATTGCTCTTCTGAAGCCTGGGAAATCGGACACGTCCCCTAAAAGCTATCGCCCCATATCCCTCTTGTGCACAACATACAAACTCATGGAGCGTCTCATTCTGACAAGAATTAACCCCATTGTCGATCCACTGCTTCCTCACGATCAAGCTGGCTTTCGACAAGGACGTTCCGCTGTTGATCAAATTGTTCGTCTCACCCAGTCTATTGAAGAAGCCTTTGACAGCAAGCATGTGACAGGTGCAGTCTTCTTGGACCTAACTGCTGCATATGATATTGTGTGGCACCAAGGCCTTCATTTGAAGCTCCAGAGACTGCTCAGCTGTAGTCATCTCACTGACTTCATCATGGAACTTCTGTACACCAGATCCTTTGTCCTCTACACCAGCGATGGACAGAGAAGCCGACCACACAGGCTGAAAAATTGTGTCGCTCAAGGCTCTGTCCTAGCACCAACACTGTATAACATCTATACATCTGATTTTCCTGCTACCTCGGCCAAACGATACATGTATGCCGATGACGTTGCCCTCACAGTGTCTGCTCCAACTGTTGAGGAAGTGGAAGAAAAGCTTTCCACAGACATGAGCATCATCTACCAATATCTGAAGAATTGGGACCTTATTCACGAAGCATCCGCAAGCTTTAACGGATCCGTTAAGCCTCCGTTATGGTTTGCGCCATATTCACGAAGTAACCGCATAATAGCGCATCCGCATAACACGTCCGTAAAAGAGCAATTGTTTTGCGGGAACTCCAGCGTTCCCGTAAATGCTTACGGGTCTCCGCATAGTGCTAAAATGAAATAGCGGCAGTGTTTGTGGTTCTGCTGGAGGAGGAAAACAGGCGTGCTCTTCGCCGCCAGCGAGTATTTCGGGATAGGTTACAGCCACTGGACATTTATGACGATGTGGAACTGATAAAGAGGTATCGAATGCCAAGGCATGTACTGTTGGAGGTGATAGATTTGATCCGTGATCAAGTTGTACATCCAACAAGGAGGTCACATGCAATACCCGCCACGCTGCAGATCATAACAGCCCTCTGATTTTTCGCCGAAGGTTCTTTCCAATTAACAAGTGGAGATTTAAGTGGAATTAGTCAGCCGTCAACTTCTCGAATTGTTACCCGGGTCGCAACTGCCCTTCAAAGCTCGTTGAACGACACCCCCATTATTAGCGGAGCTCCGCAAGTTTACCGATACCTAACGGAACCTTTCGTGAATACGGCGTAGCGCAATTCTAATGTATCCGTTAGGCCATCCGCAAAGGATGTTACGGACCCGGTAATAGCGGATGCTTCGTGAATAAGGTCCCTGGAGGCTGAAACTGTCCACTGCTAAGACGGTCTCATCCATATTCCACCTGAGAAACCGCATGGCAAACTACCAACTCAAGGTGAAGCTGGACTCTGGTGATTACCTCCAATTTGATCCTCAACCCACATACCTTGGTGTCAGGTTGGACCGCAGCCTCACATTCAAAAGCCATTTGACAAAACTCAAGAGCAAGGTCTCTGCCAGAGTGGCTTTAGTAAGACGCCTGGCCAGTACAAACTGGGGTGCATCCTTCTCCACCCTTAAAACCTCAGTCATGGCTCTTGCACTCTCAGCAGCAGAGTACTGTGCTCCGGCCTGGACACAAAGCGTCCATACCCGTGGACTGGATGTACTTCTTAATGATGCAATGAGACTTGTCTCTGGCTGCATCCGAAGTACTCCTCTGATCCACTTGCCCTTCCTATCGGGGATTCAACCTCCACAGGCCCGTCGGGATAACATATGTAGACATCTGTACCGTAAATAAAGCTGCTCGGCCGAACCACCTCCTGCATGAATTCCTCTTTGAAAAAGAGGCCCCGCGCAGACTGTCCTCAAGGAGGCCACTACGCCCGTATGCTGAGAACCTTGAGGTTGCTGGTGTTGCTGAACCAGCTGTCCCTGAGAGGCTCAAACCATATCTCAAAGCTTGGTCCTCTCACCCTCCTGGCGGCAACCTTCCCAGGAAGCCCTGGGTTCAGCTGAACCGCCTACGATCAGGCGCTGGCCGCTTTGCAGCAAGCATGAAAGTATGGGGTATAAAAGACTCTGACTTGTGTCCATGTGGTCAAACTCAGACTGCTGAGCATGTTCTGAATTATTGTGCCGAAACTGGACCCCCATGCCCTTTGACTGATATTGACAACCCACAACTGGTGTCATATCTATATGATTGTCAGTTCTAAATGGCTGTGGTTGACATACGAAATAATAATAATAAACTAAACAAATAAACCTTTTTAAATTGTTACATTTTAATATTTACAACATCTCTCTGACTTCATCTGTAGGTTTAATCTCCTTAGTGAAAAATGTTCAAAATAAAATTACAACTACAATGCTTACTCCATTTTTTAGTTTTATCTCATTGTTTTGTTGTGATGTATTTGCTTATAAATTATGATAGAACTACAGAACGAATGAAAGTTTGATTTATTTCTTTTTACATTTAAACGGATAATTCTAAACAATTTTGTGAAGACGTTGACTCTATGTGCTCTAAGTACGCTCAAACTACCCTAATGGGAGAACATTAAATACGTTCTAGATTTATTTACCGAGGCAAAATTCAACAAAATCACACATTTTACTGGGTTCTTGACAGTGCAGACTGTGCCTCTTAATTTAAGTATAACAACGTCAGTACATGTTTCAGAAAAGGGTTCAGAAAAAAACATATGTTCAACAAAGAAGAACAGGAAGGAAACTAATGGAAGAATAAAAAAAAAATCCTTCACTCAAGGAAGAAGAGATGTAGCATTCAAGGAGAAACTTGCTTTGTTGTTGCAACATTGTTGATGTGAAAAACAAGAGGCGGCCATGGCACCTCAAACTTTTCCAAAGCCGCCTCCCCCACTACACCCCAAAAACAACAACAAAGTAAATAAATTAATAAAAATTAAATGTATGTATATAAAATTGATTTGGTTAGAAAATTAAAAGGTAACTCACAACTGCATCATGGGCAACAATACTTCGAAACAAGGTCTTGAAAACGCTGATATTGCCTCAGATTAAAGTCCGCCCCTCCAGCCTTTGCTCCCCTCCCCCCCCCCCCCCTCCCCAATACGTTTCTCCTAGATCTGCCCTTGGCCACATGTAAACAGCAAAGACCGAGAGAGACATGTTTGGTTCTCAATGACTAAATGCATCGCAGTGTGAAGCTTTGTGTTTACATTTTCATGAGTTTCTGCCCTTATAAGGACAAACCCCAAGGTCAATGCCACAAGAGTTACAACCAAATTTCCATAACAATAGTGGTTATAAAATACGTCGTGGAATTCATAAACACAAGCAAGTATATCAGCCACTCCTTAACAATAACATACCATTATTGGTTGATATGCACATGCATCGGGTGACATAAAAACTGCACAAATTTTGGGATTTTTGTAAATATTTCTCAGCTTCGTGTAGTGATTGTCTTTGCAAAAGGTGGTAAGTTGATCCTATTTACTTCTATTTCAGTGTTGTAGATTAATACATCTGATCAGATGAATTACAGGCGCATTTATTTGGCAGATTTCAGTTAAAACGTTAAGGGCATGGTGCATTAGTGCTCATTACACATCAGTGTTAGTAAACATTATATTGACTTGATTCTAATCGAGTGAAGACCGGTTCATCACTCGAAAACAAATGTAAAAAAAAATGGCTGAGATTAGTGTGAATGATTTGTTAATTTCATCAAACACTAAATAATCCACAGATCATTGCTTCAAATTTGTGGCGTAGCAAAATTGGGCTTTAATCAATCGGATGAATAAGCCATCATGCAATTGTTGCACCTGTGATGGAATCTGTTGCTTTCTTATGGTGAGAGGCAGTTAAGCTTACCTAACATCAGACAAGTCACAATTATTGATGTATATATTGAGGCATCAGGAAATAAAAGGTGGTGAGCAATGACGTATAAATCTTTAAGAATCAGATTTGTACTCTTGAATCTTGATTCATGAAGGTTGAGTCTGATTCATTAGTCCTTAAAGATAAACCGCCTTGTTTGCGCCGAGTTGACGGCACAAAATATATTTAAATGTTAAATTGTTATTTTCTGGTGTTAAGGAAGTTATAAGCTTTTATTTGAAACAATGAACAACAAAATCTGTCAAGGATTAGTACCAGTAAATTAAAACACTCAAATTAATCAAATAATGGGTCACTGTTTTAAACGTTAACCTATGTTCTTATTTCTCACTGCAATAATCTGGTGTTGAAAAATATGTGAAATATTGGGATGATGCGTTTTTAAATTCCGTGAGTATATATTATTGTGCCTATCATTCCAAAGCGGGCGCCACGGCAGAGCTGTCTAGCATATCGGACTTGTGTTCTGATGGCTGGGGCGCCGGAATGTGGGTTAGAATCCTCACAGTGACCGTGGTGCTTGTGTCCATGAGCAAGACACTTTACCGTAATTGATTCTCTTCATCCAGGAGTATAAATAGTTACCTGGAAATAGGGAAGTAACCAGCGTTAGACTGGCATCCCATCCAGGGGGAATAGAAATATTCTCAGTCGTTTCATGCCAACGAAACTAGAGTTAAACTTTACTTTTACTTATCGTTCCAAATGGATAAACTGACAACCGTATAGTAAGCATATCCCATAGCTCTTACAGTTACAAATATTTGTTTTACCACGTTTATGTTTTTGACTACCATTATGCTTGACATACATGTAGGTCTATGTATGCATAAAAATGTCTATGTATGCATAGAAATGTCTGAAACACGTGAGTCTATG
The DNA here is from genome assembly GCA_029582265.1 of Zoroaster sp. YZ-2022. Lineage (NCBI taxonomy): Eukaryota > Metazoa > Echinodermata > Asteroidea > Forcipulatida > Zoroasteridae > Zoroaster > Zoroaster sp. YZ-2022. The sequence continues at coordinate 6,909,699 of CM055827.1, read as the reverse complement.
TTAACTAAGATCCGCTTGATTAGAAAAGCACAACATTTCAGTTATTCTTAACGAAAAGAAAATCTCAAATGCCAAATGCCACTTCCTTAGGATTATTCATAATGGTGTTTATTTTTGATTTCTTCAAATAGGTCTGTAAATTCAAGATGGCTGAAGGCATAACTGCAGAGTCAGTGCTAAGCAAGATCATCCAAGGACACCTGGAATGTTCAATCTGTTGTATCCGTTACACAGAACCCAAAATGCTTGACTGCTCACACAGTTTCTGTCTCAGATGTCTTGAAGAACTCAAGCAAAGTCAAGATCCAGACAACCACAAGCTAACATGCCCTCTGTGTCAGAGAGAAACTATCATACCACAAGATAGAGTGACAAAGTTACCCAACAACTACACTCTCATATCTCTGGTGGAGGAAGTCAGCAAACAAGAACAACTTTTACAAGGTGAAGGGTCAAAGATCAGGTCAAAGATCATATGTCAGGCATGTGATGAGGAAAATGAGGCAATTTCTCGATGTATGGATTGTGAACATTATCTCTGCCAGGAATGTCAGAAGGCACATCAGCGTTGGGCTGCATTGAGGACTCACGTAATTAAGACTTTGGCGCAGCTGCAAGAAGAGTCCACCTTAAAAAATGAATCAGAGATTAACATCCATAAGTGTGACATTCATCACAGTCAAGAACTGAGTCTGTACTGTATAACATGTGAGCAACTGATTTGCAAATTATGTACAACTTCACACCACAGAGAACCAATGCATACATTTTTTAATTTAAAAAAGGTATTTGATAGATGTCTACAAGAGGTCAATAAAGGTGCTTCACAGCTTTATGGATGTACAAATCCAAGATGTGTTTCAACAAGGTTGCCACATTTGAAAGACAGACTGGACATCATGCTCAATGAAACACAAAGTCAAATTTCCAGGATAACAGAGGTGAAAATAGCAAAAATTATACAAAAAGAAATATCCATGATGCAACAGGCCTCAGCGATGTACAAAAGAAAATGTAAAACACTGGCACGTTTTGTTTTTGTAGAGAAAACAGTGAATATGGTACAATCTGCAAAGACTGATTCAAATCGCCTGGAAATCTTGAAGATTAGACAAGAGCTTTTCCATGACTACATCGATGTGGATGATGGACAAACTGAAAATTTGACCTATGACCTGTCATTCATTGGCTTCAAGGAGAGTCGGTACGAGGCTGAACTTGGGACACTTCTACCAAAAGAAAAGTGGGAATTAAAGGTCAAGTCCAAATTCGGAGGAGAACTCATCGCATCATTTTCAACAGGTAATATAGTTGTAGTGAACAAAGCAAGTGAACACAAACTCATTAAATTAAGTCCAAGTGGTGAGGTTTTACACACTGCTGGTCAATCTTGGTTTCTTGACCATCTACAAAATCCCACTGTTATAGCAGTAAACAAGGATGACCAGCTCATTATCCTTGACGGTCCTACAATCAAGATATTCAGCCAAAACTATCAGCTCCTCAATCAGTTCACACCAGGTAAAGAGTCCGACAGAAAACCAACATGCCTTGCAGTGGACGACAACAATATGATAGCAGTGGGTTATAAGAGCAAAGAAGTGATATCTCTACACAACTCCGATGGATCACTCATCAAAACACTGGCTGCTCCTGGGATTGATGCATACATGGCCATCAGCAACCAGCAACTTATCTACTACACCAACAGAGACAAACACACACTCATGTGTGTTGATTTAAATAATAATAAAAGTAACACAATCGCTACATATAAAGATAATATTCCTTATGGGGTATGCTGTGACAAAGTAGGTGACGTCTATGTTACACTTCCTGCAGGGATATTTATGGGATCAGAACATAACATATATCATTACAGCGCAGGCACCAACCCTGAAAGCATAGCCAGAGAAGGTAATACTGGTGTAAAAGATATCTATAATGATATCACATATACTCCTCATGGTAACCTTGCATTTGTTGGCAGTCAATGTACACAAATATATCACAGAGTGTAAGAGATAGCAGCAATGAACACAAATAAAATACATTCAGACCTTCACAATATTACACGTGACTAAAACACCATTTCGTCATTTCATAATATTATGATCACACAATTAATGAAAACCAATACTGAAATGTACAAAAGATAGTCATTCCACACAATAGTTGTCATTGAGAAGCTTGGTTTTCAAGTCAAACAGTGCCAACTGTTGGTTATGACGGGATCCACCCACCATAAATTCATTTCGGTACATAGGCCCTAACTACTGAAAAACCATATATATGCTTCTCAAGATATTTATAAAAATATTTAGTTTGGGTTCCCTTTTTCAAATAAAATAGAAATGTTCCAATGTTAAAATAGCCCCAAAGCATGGGGGATGGAATAATTATCTTGAAAATGTCATCCTTGATATCAGACTTGAAAGGTTCAAGACATTTGTTATTAATATACATGTAAGAGCTCATGATTGAAATAAGAAATCAATCTTTCATTTTTCAAATTTTGACAGCAATTTAGTTTTTAATCGCTTACACTTTTCCTTAAAGAAAAAAGCAAGTTACTTTTAAATGAGATATTTAACAAAAAAAGTGACCGAAGTATATTCTTATACAGACCGAATAGGTGACGAACTTATCACACTGTGTCCTGAATTCATTTATTCACTTAATTATCCATGCCCAGTCAATTAGCGTTTGAAAGTACTTATTTGAAGATAATTTACTTCCATTCTACTTCAACAAACAATCAAATTAACTTTGAAAATGTGAAAAGCAAAACACAAGCGAGTTTTTCTAATACACCAGAAAAGAGTTCATAATTGGAAGAACTTGTGAATATAGTCTGGATGGAAAAGCATCATTCTTGTTGCATTATTCTGAAAGCATCAAACAATTAGGCCTAAACAAGTGTACATTGTTTAAATTTATTTTGAATAACAAAAGTGCATTTGTAGTTGAATTAAATCCTGCACAAATTCTTTTTAACATGGGTTTCTGAAAATGGTACATTCTTTCCTTAAATACAGTGTTTCAGAATGGATCCAGGGCAGGTGGCGGCACACATAAAAACAATTAGAGGGAACGTAAACGTTATGGTAAATTTACATCAGTTGTTGTCCTCTTTCGGCTGCTCCCGTTAGGGGTCGCCACAGCGGATCATGGTCCGCATAATTGATTTGGCATAGGTTTTACGCCGGATGCCCTTCCTGATGCAACCCTCCCATTTATCCTGGCTTGTACATCCCCAGTGGCTGGGTTCAATTCGGCCCTCGCAGCAATTATGGTAAAGTGTCTTGCTCAAGGACACAAGCACCATGGTCGCGGCAAGTAAAAGGCTTCGAACCCACACACTCTGACGACTCAGCCATCAGAACACAAATCCGATGCACTAAACCGCTCGACCATGGCACCCCACGGTAAATTTACATCAGTACACTTCTATTTTTCCTTATAAAGGTGTAAAAAAAAGTCAGAGGTTTCAAAAAATAATTGACTGAAGCATTGTAAAACCATCTCAAGGTGACATTGTTCATCCAAATGTTTACCATGCTACGTTATCAATTCATTTATTCATTTAATTACTCTTTAGGCCTATCCAAGCCCCCTCAATTATTATGTGAAATTACTTATTTGAAATAAAGTTATTTCATTTACGTCTTTTCACAGGAACAGGGCAATAATGTATCTTTAAGCACACACAAAATTAACAAATGGCATGAGATAGTTTGTTCTTTTCAATTATCTTTCAGGACTGGAAACATTTCCAGATCCAGGGGTGCAAATGGGGTACATGCCCCTCCCCTCTTCTTTCACATGGTGAGTTTACCATACATTTTCTGTGTGTCCCCTAATCTAGCAGTGTGTCCCTGAGTAAATTAATACTCCAAAAATGTTACCTTTGCGTGCGTTATACCTTTATCAAGTTTAATGTAGAAAAATTTAAAAGACGTTATAGAAGTATTGGTTATTTAAAAAAAAATTACATTGTAAATTTATAATGTAAAACTGACATTGTATAAAACTGATGGTAGAATGTTTGAGCCATTACTTTGAGCTCGCATTTAAGACTTTTTGAACTAACAAATTTTGCTCAGAATAAATACATTGTATCTTCTTTAAATTACCAGATGTGCAAAATCTATGGCACAAGATACAATACTTTTGAACTCCACAAAGTGTGTTAATGCCAGAGTACAGAAATTGATGATGGAGATATGACATTTTAGGCTTATGCATTTTTGTATAGGCCTACAACGTTTTTGCACTGAAGCGACGAAACGTTTATTTATTATCTATGAATGTGTAAAGGTATATTCAAAAAGTAAAACAAACTCAAATTTTCAGATTCAAATTTTCAGAAAATAAATTGTCTGCAATATGTTATAATAGAGTATTGTCTTATTGCTATGCTGTATCTACAAGCTAAACAGTTATTTACAATATCTATCTGACTTCATCTGTAGAATTAATCTCCTGTGAAAAAATGTTCCAAATAACTACAAAGCTTACTCCATTTTTTTAGGTTTATCTCATGGTTGTATTTGCTTCTAAATTATGATAGAACGAAAGAACGACATGGAAGTTTGATTTATTTCTTTGTACATTTAAACGGATTATTCTAAACATTTCCGTGAAGACATTGAATCTAATCTGCTCTAAGTACACTCAAGCTGTCCTATAAGGAGAACATTAAATGCATTTTAGATTTACCTTCAAAAAGGTAAATACCGAGGCAAAATTCAACAACATCACACATGTTACTGGGTTCTTGACAGTGCAGACTGTGCCTCTTAATTTGAGGATGGCAACGTTTCAGTATATGTTTCAGAAAAGGGTTCAGAAAAATGTGTTCAACATGTGTTCAATAAGGAAGTACAGGAAGGAAACTAATAGAGGTCAATGCAACAATGTTAAAACCAAAGTTTCGAAACAATAGTGGTTACAAATAGAATTTGAATATCACAGACATGAGCAATAATATCAGCCACTCCTTAAAAATAACATATCATTATTGGCTGACATGCACTGCGCTCAGACATAAAAACTGCACAAATTTTGAATTGTTGTAAATTTTTCTCAGCTTTATGTAGTGATTCTGTGATTGTCTTTGCAAAAGGTGGTAATAAGTTGATCCTATTTACTTCTCTTTCAGTGTTGTAGTTGAATAACTTCTAATTTGATGAAATACAAGTGTATTTATTTTGAAGATTTCACTTAAAATGTTAAAAGTGCATGGTGCCTCGGTGCATTTGCTCATTAGACAACAGCGTTAGTTTCAATCAAGTGAATGTATTCTTGACATATTTACAAAAGTTAATTTCAACCGGCAAAAAGTAACCCATAGATCATTGCCTCAAAATTTGTAGCATAGAAAAATTGGGCTTTATTAATCGGATGAATAAAATGCAATTGTTGCTTCTGTGCCATACAGGGCAATGATAATTTATGCAACGCGTTTCCTGTTAGCATCACGAATGACCGATGGATGAAAATATAATACAAATTCTATTTTTATAGGCCCGTTAAAGGGACAATATTGTAATGATCAACAGTGCATGGAATCAGAGTGTTTGTTTTAGATTGACTCAGTGTCTGAACATAATACCACTGCTGCTGCATAAACGAGCCAGTATTTTTTCAGTCACTGTGTTCATCTTAAACTAGGAACACTGATTCCATCCCCTGTTGTTGTCTGCTCTGATCATGATGATACTGCCCCTATAAGCCCCTAGGTTCTATGACATTTTCACTGTGTCTGGGTTGCCTGATTTTGAAAACAAATACGCTTTAGTAACAAATGTGCTGTTCCAGATGCCATTCAAAATTTGAGAAACAAAATGTTCGTCAAATGCAATGTTTTTCATTCACACCATGTTATGTGCTGGGTATATCCATCAATTTGTATAACTTTGAATTGTGCAAACAGCACCTGTTACGTAACTGCCTTTTTGTTTTCAAAACCACTTAATAAAATCTGATGAGTTTCGTAGACCATAGCAAAATAACTGGACATCATATTTCTGGAAAAATAGTTGATTATTTTGTAATTTTTAAGCCATAATTTGTTTAGACACTGTCTACTGATTTTCTGATTCAAGGGCATTTTCATTCCAGAAATGTTAATTATGGTCCCGGATTAAAAATGCACATCACAGAAGAATGACAATTGGAAGAGACAATTTTGCTTCTTAAAGAATTTATTTCACTTCAATACACAATACAGTGTATATACTACAACAAGGAATTTACTGAATAACTTTCCAGCCATGTTTACATTACTCAACTTTTGAGGTCACATTCATTCATAATATCCTTGCTCTGAGAGTTACACGATTGAAACACATTACAGATTGTTTAGGAAGTAATGTTGGCTTTCGGATAATAATCTAGTAATCAGATAATTATCGTTGTTCCTTCCCTTGTTAACTAAATAATCAAAGTATATTTATTTAAAAACTGGAATAGTTCATGAAAACAAATCACTTATTCCAAAACTCTTGTTGGAATATAAATTAAAGTGTGTGAAATAAAGAGTTCTTAATGAATACAAGACAGTGATATAAATCGCTAGTACTTTTAGTGAGAATTAACAGATATATCAAATAACAAACGCATGTCTGACACAAAATTATGTCTTTAATTCTAAATTAGGCCATTTAAAAAGGGACAATATCTTCATGATCAACAGGGCATGGAATCAGAGTGCTAGTTTTAGATTAACTCAGTGACTGAAAATAATACTCCACATGATCAAGGTCATATTACCGTTGCTACTGCATAAATGAGCCAGTAATTTTCAGTCACTGGATCCATCTTAAACTAGGACATCGATTCCATGCAGAGCTGCCAACTCTTCCGGATTCTGCGGAAAACTTCGCGTATTTGACGGTAATTTACTTACTTAAAATATATGCAAGGAGGCCTCTCCTTTTGGTGCCAAAAGGAGAGGCCTCCTTGCATATATTTTAAGTAAATTACCGTCAAATACGCGAAGTCTTCCGCAGAATCCGGAAGAGTTGGCAGCTCTGTTCCATGCCCTGTTGAAAGTTTGGTCTGATCATGATAATACTGCCCCTTTAAAAGAAAAATATGTTGGTGATCCTCTTTGCTCAATCCCTTCTTGATTCAAATTTGAAACATTTACCAAATATCAGAATGGAAAATTATCCTGACTGGCGAATCCCAAAACGAGATTGCATTGAGAGAAGTGTTTTGAATATAGCAAACGAAAAAAATAAAATAACTCGACCTTAACTGATAATTTCACATGACCACACACAGCTTATGGTCTATCAGACATCTTGGTCATTCTTGGAATGCTATTATACAACAAAGCATTTCATGCAATAGGAAAATAAAATGTGGATGTTTCTATAAATAGAATGATTTTGATTTTGAAAGTCCGAACAATATACGCAATGATCATATATGAGTTAGTTTTTCATGACCAATTTAATTTCATGTTTTTATTTCAGTTTATTTTTAAGAAAACAAGATTGTTTGTCTTTGACACTTCATAGTGCCTTCATTGCTAATTCATAAAATGTATATGAAAAATATATTTTGAGAAAAAAAAACATAACCAAAAACTTATGACATTAGCTTAATCTCAATTTTTTTATTTTAAGAAGAAAATAGTTTTTGTTAGATTCCAACTCAAAAACATTGTAATTGTAATCCACTTTCTCTTTATCTTTTACTTTGATAACAATCTTCCACAAACTGAAAATAATTAAGAAGCTTAAGCTTACAGATATTTCAATGTTAATTCTTTCAGGGGTAATGAGACTGAAATTACATCAATTGTTATCAAAGAATCACGTAACAGGAATAAACTTGCTTTTTTTTTTCTTTTTTTTAAATTCTAGCACTGCACATTAATAATACTTATTTATTTACCTATAGGAATAAACGACCATACAGATCACAAAAATAGTTTTCAAACAAAATGAACATTTTCTGCATTATTAAATTTCTGAAAGATTTTACACGTGCTTTGCACTACTTTATAGTTTAAAAATTATCGACAGCTGAAACAAGTATCTAATGATACAAAACGATGTCATGAATGACATTGATATGAGTGCCAATTATTTCAGCGCCTGTTGTCCGTTGAGTACTGTTTTTTGTGAGCAATAAGTTCATTGATGAAATTCTTGCATTGGGTGATAACACTTGATTTGATTCTGTCCTTACACTGACGTCATGTATCAAGCATTGTATACTCGGACAGGATTTGATAAGATTATTCTTATAAGCCGTTTTGCATTGCTCAACGATCTCAGTGTGGAGAGGTCAACATGTCTGAAACAAAGGGATGTAAAGACAGAAAAAAAACATCTTTAGTAAAGTTACATTTTAAAATATATAACATTCTTTTGTGTCACGGCTAGCCTGTTTGCGGAGGTTTTGATACGGATTTCAGAAAATGCACAAATGAAAGTTGAGTTCTACAACAGCCCTTAACTGTCTCCGAAACCAAGCTATTATTAAAGGGATTTACATTTACTTGAATTTTATAGTTAGCCAACCAGGAGGTCATTAAAGTACAGCGCAAAGACTGAATGAATAAAACAAGAATTATTGTTCTAAGTTCATGTGTAGTTTAATGTCTCAAAATAGTGCTTTCAAATTAGTTTATGCAGTCTAATGAGTTTATTTCATTTGAATCATTTTATGCTATAAACGTCACAGATAATCCTCCCAAATTTATTGCAATCACACACGCTGAACCGTGATGTTCATGGCGCGTGGTACGGCCAGATTGGCACAGGATAATATACCGGTCGCAATTTGGCGTTTACATGTGTGATCTATAAAATAACACATTTTTCAGGAAAAAACAAAGAAACAAAAAAGAATCAAGCAACATGCAAACTACAAAAAATGTAAACTTACTCTGTTCTGTGATGTCATCTAGTGATGGAACAGACGTACATTGGTATGAGCAAGAATAATGCCATGCTCATCGCAAGCTTCTTTGATCTTTTCATCTTGCACAGCCCCCGACGGACTGGCGATGTACTCAACACCGCTCTGCCAAATGAACAATTAAAAAAAAACGTTTTGCTAATTTTATTTGATAAAGTTTAATAAAGGTAAGGTGCACGTTCGGTTAATGTTGAGAAAAGAGATTCTTTGAGATTGCTTACTCTTTGAATCAAGATATACATTAAACAACCAACCTGTGAAGGTTTCAGCTTATTACATCGTGTCGTTCATGAGAAAATAGTTCAAATGCAACAATATTTTTTGGAATTGGTTGCCATGACCGAGCGGTTTAGTGAATCAGACATGTGTTCTGCATCGGACTTTTGTTCTGATGGGGGAGTCGTCAGAATGTGGGTTCGAATCCTAGGTGCGACCATGGCACTTAGCTATAATTGCTTCTCTTCCCCCAGGAGTATAAATGAGGAACTGTGAGAGCAGAGATGGTAATTGTGTTTGATGAAGCTCATTGCGCTACACATTTGCCAGCATGGGCTGCATAGTCCCCAGGGAGTTGAGATGGTTCTAGGAATGATATAACTGGCCCGATGACAGGGGTAATAATGCTCATGCACCATGAGCGTCAAACTTGGCAGATACCAGCGCAATATAAGTGTCCATTATTATTGTTATTAATCATTATAATGTGGAATTTTAAGTAAGAATACTCTTTCCTAAATTGAAATTGGCAATAATTTCCCGGTTTTATTTTTTGGTTATAAATGACAGCATTTTAGACAAAATTTAATTAAATTATCATATCTTTAAAACAGTGAAGGATTTGCTTGCCTGGTAAGCACGATCGATGTTATCACGGAACGGGAAGAAAGCATCCGAGCTCAGGGCCACGCCCTTAAACTTAGCCATCCACTCCTTACGCTCCTCCTGCAAGAAAATGACATAGACATCATTATAGGGTCAAAACATGAGACCGCCAATTACCCTTATGTTTTTCTTCCCTCATGTAAAATAACGTCCCTAATACAAAGAAAATCACCAGAAACTGCCAGGAAATATAATGAAAAACACAATTAGCTGATCAATGCATCAACCAATTAATGAATATGCTTCAATAAATAGTTGAAAGGAAACCTTATCAATCAATTTGTTGATCAATCAACAGATCAATTGATGTGATCATAAGGAATACAGCATTGATGAATATTCTCCTGAATAATTACCGGAGTCAGCTGTGGTGGCACAGTCTCCAGGAAACCCTCCCAGGTCTCCTTGTCCATATCCTGTCAGAAATGAAAAGTAAAAACAATACAATTGTCAAATTTCTTATTCAAAACCAAGTGCTATTGTTTGGTGGAATTTTATTTATTTTTGGTTTTTAACAACTGATCCCATCTCAGTTGCAACACAATTACAAATCAATTCATGATACAACTGCAAATATAATCCAGAAACAACTGAATTACTCATCCGATTTACGAGGTATTATCCCTTTAAATTTAATCCATTTGTGGAAAAGAGTAAAGAAAAACGTCAAACAATACTCAAACAACCATACATGTCCTGTCCCTTACCAACTAGATCAGGAAATCCAGGCAAGAATTTGCCTACATTTTCTGGGGGGAAAACATTGACTTTTCCTTGACAAAACCTCAAAAACCCCTTCCAGATGACCGAATGTCAAGGTTCATACCTGTCCAACAGTCCCGTTGACATAGACATCAATGACGTTAGACATCTCTGCCCTCTTGACACCCTGCTTGAAGACCAGATCAAGGACTTTTGGATGTTGTCTCAACCACCTAAAACAAAGCATTTTTAAAAAGCCTTGATTTTTATTCCCTGCAATTGGTGACTAAGGCCTGAAAAGAGTCTCTGGTTTTCGGTTCTAGGTCTGCTTCAAAATCTGTGCTTTTTGGGGTAATTTTCTTTTTTAAGTGATACATGTGTAATTGGAACTAGACCAAATTTCCCATCCACAAAGTATGAGGACGCACAAATCAAACATACCGCTCCATCATCGATCAATCCAGCAATTGACTGCAACTGGATATCGTTTCATAGCCAAAAAAAACCTAATAATGCTGACGCGCAGGTCCGAGACCTAACTTACCAATTGTTAGCCTTATCTCCTGCCAATCGTGTACAGTGGATACGAGATTGCTGCCCTGCCCCGCTTCCAATCACTTGGCCGTCGCGAGCATAGCAGACCGAGTTAGACTGGGTGTACTTGACAGCAATGGTGGCCACGATCAGATCACGAAGGGCTCCCTCGAGCAACTATGGCAAAGTAAAAGTCAAATTTAAATACGGGACAAAAATATTCAAATAAGCAAAATACAAAAATGGGGCAAGGGGAGATTCAGGGCAACAAGGTTATGACCTTGTTGCATAATCAAGACACGACCTCGTTGCATAATCGAGACACGACCTCGTTGCATAATCGAGACACGACCTCATTGCATAATCGAGACACGACCTCGTTGCATAATCGAGATACTACCTCGTTACATAATCGAGATACGACCTCGTTGCATAATCGAGATACGACCTTGTTGCTCTGATGTAACATGGTTGAGAGTCAGTCATTGGCAAGTAGTTTATACAAACAAATCATTTTTTTCTCCTACCTCCACAACTGAGAATTGTCTTCATTGGAAACCAGTGTTATGCACAGAAGAGATCATACACTCTCTGCACTTAACCTATATAAATGATGTAGTTTTGTTATTAAATCCTAGTACCTCATTTCGCTTGGTCACCACGTTACTGAAGAGTTCCTTCGTCACAGCAGCATTGTTACGTAACTGCTGGAGTTGAAGACCATACAAGGTGCGAGTTTCCGTTTCTTTTGGCTCGTAATTAGGATCCATCTACGTGAACAAAAATCAGTGAGTGTTATGCTTTGTAAACAAAATATAATTGGTGATAGTTGTTTATATTAATCAGGTGGGACGGGGTCTCCCATTTCATTGTAAATGTGGGACGAAAACACAATTGTAGCAGCTCAGTTAACTTCTTATCTATGGACCAATAACTGCACCAAATATCACAGAAAAATCCAATGAAACAAATATCAGGTGAGGATAAAGGATTCTATCCTTGAACGGACAGCTGTACAAGGTTGATAGTAATGATCTCTGTTATGCTAATGTCTAAACAGATTTGACAACTCTAACAAGCTCAAACACTTCTAGTCTTGAATCAATACATTTTATGAGAAATATATTCACTACCCAGGATTGGATAACCTTTCTGAAGAATCAGGAAGTGGTCGATTGACAGGTGTCAATCGAAATTCCTAATTAACTAATCAGATTTGTTGAACGTCTTCGTGCTCATGTCTTCATGCAACTACCACGACACTGTTACGTCCGCCGACAAGCTCTACAGGAACTTGTAAATGTCTCATAATTCGCATATGTTTAGCTTTGTCAGTTTTCTCCAGTAAGCATGGTGTCATTTACCGGCATGCAACTGCAGTTTGTCAAAAAAAAGGGGAAAATGCCAGACACAGCAAAAATTTATACACTTCAGTATTCAATGGCACAGCTGAAAAACCAAAACAAAGAGGAAATCAGCTGATCCGCTGAAAAGCTGCATGCCTGCATTTAGAAAGAAAGTCATATGCATTTAACCACTGCTGCTAACCCACTTTCTGTAACTTCATTTTTAAAGTTACTTCCACGTATTCATTTAATTTAATCTCCAATTGGTCTGTGGGGGGAAATGGGAACTTGTGTTTATCATCAAGGTGAGGCACCTAAAATATTTCGGCCACGTAAAGAGACAACTGCATTCAAAAATCATTGCTTGAGGGACGCATGGAAGGGAAACGTGCCCGAGGACGTCAGTGAAGGAAATGTGAAGACAACAAGCAATACTGAACCAATCAGAGTTTATGAGTGCACCCGATTGGCACAGAATAGGGTTTGCTGGCGGTCCATTACAGTCAACCTACATTATGGAGACGACACCAAGAAATGAATGAATTGGTCTTGAAATGTTTATTACCTTTCAGTAACATTTATTGGTTATTCAAATCAAAATATGTTTTGTAAATTGTTATTTTTTTTAAATTAAATTTATTTAAATCAAATTCTCATGCCCAACATCCATGTTGGTTTCAAGATCAAAAATGTACAATTTTGGCATCAAATTTACATAATTTCTCCTTCCCAATCTTCTACAATTTCAGGAAATACAGTGAATCACACTCCATATCTCTCTGCTATTGAGCACGCCATTTGCCTGCTTTAGACAAAACTTCCTGAAACGATTGCTGTAAGTACGAGTAGGAAGTAATTGAATCGCTCGCCATAAGAAAAGGGAATTCACAAACATGAGAAATACGTGTATATGACACCAAATGTCGAAAGCAAAATAACAAACTTGGCAGTCATGCCATTCCCTAACATATTTGTTGACAATAAATGAGTGTTCTTACTGGCAAATTACCATGATTAGATCTTCAGTTACACAGCTATGAAGACTTCAGCATGTGACCCATTGTGACACAAATGTCCAACTGGATAGTTTTATCCCTCAAAACAGTGGTAGTGGTTTTATGTGGGAATGAATTAACACTATACTCGTATCGTAGTATGTTCCTACAGTTATTCCTCCTTTCAAAAACTGACAGCCAAAGTATTTTGTAATTCCGTCAACCCGCTTGTAAAATGCAAAGAGGAGGGTGCAGTAATCAACTATATAAATATGTACATTCATGCCAGGGAAATAATCATTATTCGCAAAATAAAATGTTTTATTTTTTAATTTAAGATGATCAATCTTTTTCAAGATTACAGGCCTGGACCTTTTTTGAGTTGGGGCAGGTAAATAAAAACAAAATCTACCTGCCCGACAGATATTTCACCAGTGTGACTCAAGTATTTGGCAAACCACCAGTGCTATTCTCTTAAAATGTTACCCACCAAGCTGGGCCTGACACACTGTTTGCCATGTGCATCGTGTAGGTACAGTTAAACGGTAAAAGGAGTTTTTAGTAATTTCAGTTCTTGATTGAAATAAGCACTATTTGGCCAAAGGTGATTGTTCTGCTTTTTTAGGAACCACGACAGCAACTCTGAATATTACACTGAATTGTTGACCAGCATGGCAAGTAACACATCCAGCAATCTTAATAAAGACGACATTCAACTGATGGTCGAAACAGGAGCAACAGAATTTGAATCCAAAACCGTACTTTTTGTTAAGAATCCCGAGGATGAAATAAATGTATATCGGAGTTCTGGAAATCATGCTGAAATTAATTTTCTGGATGAAATAAGACAATTGCAAGAAAGGTATGCCCGAATATGCATGTCTGCACATAGGATTATATATAAATGGTACATCAATTACTCGTCATGTTTATCATGTGCTAAGACGATGGTTGAGTTCATTAATCAATACCCTTCAGTTACATTTGACATCAGATTTGTCAGGGTTTATAAAAAAAAAAATTGCGAAAGAGGTCAGGGGTTGACATGGTTACAAAATAAACCAGGCATCATCTTGAAAGCCATGGATGGGGATGGGTGGAATGATTTTGTGCAAGTGATTAAAAGCCATCAGAACCAAGGGTCTGATCAGAACGAAGGGTCTGATCAGGAGGAAGGGTCTGATCAGGAGGAAGGGTCTGATCACAACCAAGGATCTGATCAGACTGGATATGACTCACTGAAGGTCATGATTACGGATTGGGACATTGTTGTCGCACCAGAATTTATACAACAGCGGCGGACTGCAGACAACGACGGACAGACGTTCCTGAACGATATTGTTCAATAATTTGTCAACTTCCAATACCATGTGGAAGTATTATCACCAATTCACCTTCAAACCATGTGACATTTGTCTAATACCATCAGTGTTATAGGAGTGAAATTCTAAACTGGTTGAGAACTGTTCATGTGTATGTTCGCAACTGGCCCTAAATGGCCCTTAAAATCAATACACCTTTATCATGGTACAGCTATCCTTTTTTTTCTTCCAAAGGGAACATAGTCTGGCCCCTTTCCGTGTATGGTAAATAAACGCTTTAATTGTATTTGTACGTCCAAGGAACCCGATAAAGATGGCTACCCCAATGCCTGTACACTTTAATGGATTAAATACAAATTGAATTGAATAGTAATTATGATCATCATAATTATTTAGTTATTTGTTATGTTAATGTCTTTGTGATTGGGTTGTCTTTTGGGATGATTTTTAAAGCTGTATTCTTAATTTTCAAATCTTAACCAGTTGACGTCGGGAATATTTATTTTTTTCCGGTCCCCCGTGTTGGGTTTATTTTCAGTGAAAAATCTGAAAAAATTTCTAGCCATTAATAATTTTTTTTGTCAATGAAACTAAGTTCAGACACCCAAATAAACACCTTTATAGGCTTGGGCGATATCGATTTTTTTCATCCACGATATATCGTCAAACATATATCGCGATATTCGATAATATCGCGATTTTTTTTGTTTTTCACGCATGAGTGCTTTAGAGCCGGTAATGACAGGGATGTACCCGTCCACAAACGTCACAATAAATTGCCAGTGCTTACCTGAGAGACACGTGCAATTGCGCCGTTCACGAGTGCAACATATGGGGCGGGTTTTCGCTACCCTAACCAGAAACAAAACGGCACATTTATGCGAAAATGCGAACGTAACCAATTGTTTTCAGTTTGTGACTTGTTCAATCATCAACGTTTCTCAAAATAGAACTTACTCGTGAGTGCAAGTAACTTGAAACATATTGATATGTAAACAATTTAACCATGTTTTAACACTTTTTACACTCCGCCATCTTGAAACTAAGCGCAACCAATCACAAAGTTCGGTTTATGTTTGGTCAGAACCATGACGTCATCTCAGCACAACCGAACTTGCGAAAAAGGCTTAACTAATGACCA
This sequence comes from Zoroaster sp. YZ-2022, assembly GCA_029582265.1. NCBI lineage: Eukaryota > Metazoa > Echinodermata > Asteroidea > Forcipulatida > Zoroasteridae > Zoroaster > Zoroaster sp. YZ-2022. The sequence continues at coordinate 6,893,834 of CM055827.1, read as the reverse complement.
AAGCCCAACAATGTTTTCTGGTTACGGTCGCAAAATGCACCCATCGCCATTGGCCAATCGTTTGCATAATAATGTGGGACGGTTACTGTGTCGTGCGTTAATTCTAATCAAATCACCAGCCCGAGTTCACGTGAATCGCGTTCCACACGAGACTGGGTCATAGTATAAACACGTGACTACATGTAGGTTTATTCCTGCATATAGTACCGTGGAGAATAAAAACCATAATTGTGAACGTCATTTGCACTTCAGAAAATGTGGACTGTAGTCACACTATTTTAAATAAACGTCACATGGTTTTTCAAGAGTACATGTATTTATGTGTTTTTTCACACTAGACACGAGTCCCAGTATGGTATAGAATATAGTGTTCTTATCCATCAACTTTGATCGAGCCGCTGCCGATCCGGGCTTGATTTAATTCATGACTATTGTAGATTTTTAAGGTAACACCTATATTCTGCATATATTTAAATATGTATAATATAATGTACTCGCCTGTGGTGGTGCGTCAGCCAGAATCACAGACCACCATGGATAGACAGTGAGATGTTAACATTGTCTACACATTGTTGGATCAAAGTATCAAACACTCCATTCAATTCAATCCCCAACGCTTAATCAGTCTGAATAGATTTTTTTGAGTGGCGGTGGATTATTAAACACCCTGTCGGGCGGTGCCTTTGTGATCGGACAGCCGGATTACGATATAGTAGTTCGATTTTGTTTCTCGCGAAAGCTGAAAAGACTTCCCTACAAGTTTTTTTACATGGAATTTCTGACCCAACTGACAATCGAGGATTTTTTTTAATCGCGATATATTTTTTTCATCGCGATATTTTTTTTCATCGCGATCTGCCGATATCTCGATGATTTAAAAAGTTCTCGATATCTTAATCGAGTAAAAAATAATATCGCGATATTCGATATTATCGTGTCATCGCCCAAGCCTACACCTTTACTCATTGACATTTCGAGAATTAAATGGCTCGTTTTTTAATGGCTAGTGTTCAGCACAATTAGACCGTTGGCAAGCTCCGATGCAACGGCCTATTAGCGACCAGCGCCCGGTCGAAAAGACAGCATACCTGGAGAGAGATCGAAGGCCTCGTTAACAATGGATTAAATCCGTCTTTACAAATTCTTGGCTTGTACGTCAAAGGAACAGGTCTTGGACAAAGGGATTAGGCAAACATCAATAAAAAGAGTGAACTCGTTCAGTGTTTGCAGTGCATTTTGTCCGGGGCCACCGAACCGTGACCCCATGGACTCTGAGAAATGATTGCGTGTATATACATAAGAAAATCATGAAAAGAAGGGTTGATAATAGTATCAAAATAAGTGCTAAAGGTGGTCCAGGATGTAAAGACTTCTGGAAAAACCTTAGAGGTAGTAAAAACAATTCCGAGAGTGTCTATACACTTAAACTACCCAACTCTAATATTATCACAACTGACAGAACAGTTATGAAACAATCTATTATGCAGTACTTTCACACCTTGGGTAAAATGCATCGTAATCTATATGATGAAACGGACATTACTAGCGACTTAAAAAGTATCAATTATAAGTCGATAAAGGAACTTGCACGTGATAGCCATACTAATTATAATACAAAGGACCACTTAAATGATTTGTTTTTTACGCTTGATGATGTCATAACTGCAACAGGTCAATCAAAAAATAATAAGGCACCAGGCCTTGATGGTATTACTAATGAATTAATTAAGAACGGTGGTGACGGTGTATATAGATCATTATATGATATGTTTATTTCTTAGAAACAATGTGTATACCAAATGAATGGAATAAGGGAATTATCATCCCTATTCATAAGAAAGGTGCTAAAAATGACTTAAGCAACTATAGGGGCATAACACTCACTTCATGTGTATCTAAAATTTACAATCGTCTTCTCTCCCAAGTCATATCGTCTTTTCTGGAAGAGAACGATTCTCTTAGATCAAACCATCGCTGCGAAGATCACATTTTCACACTAAAAAGTATTACGGCGTGTAGACTCGCCGAAGGGAAGCAAACCCACCTAGCATTCCTTGATTTTAAAAAGGCTTTCGATAGTGTTTGGCGTGAAGGTCTTCTTAATGCAGCATGGGGTATGGGTATTCGGGGTAGATTATGGCGTGTTCTATCCAATCTCTACAATAATGTTCAAAGTCAAATTAAATTTGGCAATCTAACTACGGACTTTATTGACATTGATGAAGGTGTCAAACAGGGTTGCGTGCTTTAGCCGATTCTCTTCTGCGTCTTTATCAACGAATTATCAAAATCGCTCAAAGAGGCCAATTTAGGTACAAGTATTTGTGGTGTGCAGATTGGGTTGCCTATTCTGGGCGGATGGCATTGTACTGATTGCAGAAGATGGCAATGAACTACAAAAAATGTTAGACATTGCGGCCGTTTTCTCACAACAATGGAGGTTAGATTTTAATCATGATAAATCAAATGTGCTTATTATTGGTCGGCGTGTTAGCTCCAAATCTTGGAAATTGGGTCACAGCTTTATATCTGAAGTTAATCATTATAAATATCTCGATGTTCAAATTAGCTCTAATTTATCCGACCATTGTCATATCGAGGAAGCCATCCGTAAAGGGAATCGATTAATTGCATATATAAAATCAATTATTGATGAGCAAGATGATTACAACAGGGTATATTATGGTGATATTTTATGGAAGTCATTAGGCCTTCCGTCAATAAATTATGCATGCTCTGTTTAGATACCTGGTGGCAATTCAGATATTAAAAGGCTTGAAAACGTTCAAGTACAAATGGCAAAAGCCATTCTTAAGGCCCCAAGTAACATGACTAAGGAAGCAATGTATGATGAATTAGGATGGGAGAGTATCTCCTCAATTCAAGATAAATTCAGGTTGAGTTATGTTGATTGCCTTTTCAAAATGGAAAATAATAGATGGCCAAAACTCTTGTTTAATGCGTCATATCACACTCTGAGTGAGCATAATAAACTGCGGTGGAAATGGCTTAATCACATAAAGCAAAGTTTGTCGCGCTGTGGGATGGACCATATTTTTAATAACAATCCACCACTAAACCAATCTTGGTTAAATACTTTTAAGAAAACTCTCCATCAGGTTGAATTGAATGATTGGCTAAAGGTGCACAAAGTAAATCTTCGCTGTCTTTATATATGTCTCTCAAACAAGTACCGGCTCTTGAACAATATCTTATCGATAGTACGAACTTCTCCGCCGCAATGACTAAATTAAGGGCTCGTACTAACACTTTACAACTCGAGAGATATACCCGCTCCTGGTCACCAAATAATGACGGGTTGTGCAAACTGTAAGAGTAATGTAGATGAAGATATTGGCCATTTCATGTTTTATTGTACAGCATTGAATCACATTCGTATTAAGGAATCCATAGCCCTTGAAAATAATCTTTTTGGTAACAATATGGATTTGTTTTGGGAAATATTTATTTCAGGCAATATCGACTTAAAACTATACATGATGCTGGATAACATGTATGAATTTGATAACACACTTGGAAACATTCTTGATACATCATGTAAGAATCTTTTGACCAACCTTTGGGATGAGCGTAAGATGTTGTTGAATGCTATAAATTGATGAATTAATTGACAAGTTTTCTGTTCTATCTATATGTCACGCTGCATGTTTTTTTTTTTCCTTTTCTTTTATTCTTGTGTACTTTGTAAAGTGTTTTGTATTTTAAGTCTTAGTTTATATTTATTGTTTATGTTTTGTACTATGTTTAAGGATGCACCGTCTTTGACGTGTGCCACTGATTTGAAAGTGTAACTCCAATAAATTGATCGATTGATTGATATACAAGTCAGCCGCCACAATGGCACGCCACGTGTGGCGTGTTGACAAGTCTCCCGGTAACACACACAAAAATCGGAATGCATGTTTAGATGCTCTCCGATCCGCTGTACAAAAAAAAATTGCGTGTATACACGGCCTCCGAAGCGAACTGGTTAATGGTGGTAAATTAAATCTTTTAGCAGTTTGTATTTTAACTTAAATTGTGGTGTTAAAAGGAAGGTACAACCATTGGTGTTCAGTAACGTACATTCACGTTAACCATGTTGTTTTCAAGAAACATTTCTTAAAAATTACCTTTAAAATAACCAATAATGTTGCACATTTTTATATTTTACACACAGTTGCTGTCTGTAAATTTGACATAACAAATCCTTTTTTTCTCTAAGATGAATATACTTCAGGTGAAATCAATTCTCAAGATGATTTATACTTGTACCAACTTTATACTGAATAAGTTTTTAGATAATAATTTGTTAATTTTATAACCTCTTATTTACCTATGTTGTACCCTTAAAAAAAATTTTTTTTCTTTATTTGGTAATCCAACTAGACCTTTTTTCATCATTGCCAAAAATAATGAAGGTTTAAGATATTTTCAAACCAGTTGAGACTGGATCTTTTCAAGTATGTGTCACACACAAACTGCTCTGTCCAGCTGCATACCCAATTGCAGCCAATCACAGAATGACAGTGCCAATCACAGCCAATCACATTGTTTACATTTATTAATTGTCATAATTTTTTTTAACTTCCATTATGTTTTGGTGTTTTTTTTATATTCAAGGTTTTCATATTTATGTGAAGCGCCTTTAGTGTAAAATCATAACGTATTATTTTTAGCGCTATATAAGACTGTTATTATTATTATTATTATTAGAAGCTGTCACATGTCATAATCATGCACACGCTTAGTTCCAGAATCTAAAAAAATTTTTTTAAATATTTTGCTTTGTTTCTAGGCGACCAAAACTACTGATTTTTAATATTTTGAGGATTAAATATACCATACTAAAATCTTGGTCACATTTGTTGGAACACTTTCCTATCATACAAAATCCCCACATCCACCACTCAAAGTTAGGGGCCACACTTAGACTCCTTGCGCAAAACAATTCATGCACAAAAACCATTCATCTGCAAAACGTTCTCAACATTGTACGGGGCTGGGGGGATACTTTCCACGTATTTGTGACCAAGATTGTAGGTAGGTCCAAAGCATGATTTAGGACTGCTAGTGACTTAGCCTAGGGCAATATTAATGGACCTTGCTTAGTCCATTATCACCCAATGGCCATGCCACCAGCAGAATTAATCCACATTTCAAGCCGCCGAGTCAAACTTAAATTTCCTCATCAACTTAATTTTACTTATGGTGTTTCTATTAAAAAACCTCTAATCATGATCCCTGCTGCCGATTGTTCTCCATCAGCTGCCATCTTGGGATAAATTGAATATTCCAAACAATTCAAGATAATTTTGTTACTACACAATCATTGTAGTCAACATTTGTATAATAATGCCCTCATGGCGGGTCCGTTATTACTTTTTGATGAGAATCATGTAAACTTACCGTGAGGACACAATATTTGCCTCCTTTCTTCTTGGAGAGGATCTGTAGTGCCTCAGGCTCGTACCCGGGGGCAATAATGCCATCAGATACCTAAATGTATAGTAATTAACAAGATATGTTATTAGTTAATTAGAACGTCTGACAAAAAGAAGCTTATATGTTATGAGAACAGTGAGATTTTCAACCCTTTCTCTGGCAATGCCATCAGATATCTAAATGTATAGTAATTAACAAGATATGTAATTAGAACGTTTGACATAAAGAAGCTTATTTGTTATAACAGTGAGATTTTTAACCCTTTCTCTGTCAAGGATTTATATTTACTGTCTGGTCTCTCAACCACCAAGAACATAGAAACATCCTCAATCAAATTGTTGATAACAAACTCCATTGGCTCGATAATGATAATGTCCGTGGATGGAATGACTTAAGGAAGGTCACGCATGTTCGTGTATGCTTAACAACTCATCTACGGAGGACTTAATGAGTTGTAAAAAAAATTAGAGAATAAAACCTTGAACAATCAAGTTTTTATGAGATTTATATGGTAACCCAAAATAAACCTGAAATTACTAGCAGTCAAGGGGTTAAACAGCACTGCACTCTCTTAATTTGTTAATATATCTTGGACAATTTCTTAGACAATTATAACGATGTGGTAAAGAGCTTAAGTAATTAATATTGTATCATCTATTTGCTGTACGTTGTTAGTCTTTGTGGCTGTCAGTCACTCTGTATTTTTAATATGACAACTATTCTGTGGATCAAATAAAATACTGCTTACCGCAAAACCCTGTTTTATGAGAAGTCCTTTTCAAAATTTTAAATTACTTGTTTTTCTATTTTTTTATGTGTAGGTCTTTGTAATGTAAGTCTCCTAATTGTCAATTTCCTTTTTGTCAATTGTCAATTGTCAAAATCATTTTATGTACTGTTAGTGTCCCTTGTGTTGATTTGATAAATCATTTTTTTTCTAAATGACATTTTCTTAATCAGTGCCTTTTGCACAAATAAATTTTCACCGTTTTTCTTGTTCATGACAACGATATGCGCTTAGAACTTTCCCAGGTTGATTGGAATCAGGGGTGTGATTCGACAAAAGTAAAAAATCCTAAAAATGTGTAGCTGGCCTAGGTCTCCGTTTGCTCTAGTAGACAAAGCCCCCTGAACCTGTAATACTGAATGTTTAACCAGTTCGCGTCGGGAATAAAAAAGTTTTTCTGGGCCCCTGTGGCGGGTTTCTTTTTCCCACACACGTTAATGAAAGCTTCCACAGCTCGTGGCCACGTCTTCCGACCATGTCACCGTACACGCGTGGCTCAACCGAGCAAGCATACAAATATATCGGAGTTTCCTGTGGCGTGTTTAGACGCTCTCCGATCCATGGTGCAAGAAAAAATTGCGTGTATACACGGCCTCCAACGCGAACTGGTTAACATTAGAGGATTTACAGACTCCCACATCCCCATCTTGTAAGAACATTTTGAGGCAAATGGAGATTTGTTAAAAATCCTGAAATCAGAAAAAATCCTGAGAAATCACAGGCCTGTTGGATACACATCTCTTCATTCTTATAAAGAATGGATGCATTTAACAGACATTTTACCAAATGTGTATACTTGCTTTCAAGTACGATATTGAAATTTTTTTCATTTATTTTAAGGTTTTTAAAGATTTTCTAACGAAAATTTGATTGATGACCTGAAAAATTAAACCATCTTATTTTTAACAGTCATGTGTAAAACTACCTGGTGTGTAACATTTGAATTAACCCTCCTACTAGAGCTGCACATTAGTAGCAAGTAGCTATAGAGGTCAAAATCAGTCAACTGCCTGTTTTGACTGTTGACCCAAATGTGCACACGGGGGAATTTTTGACTGGTTTTGACTGTCATTTTGACCACCCTCAACAATAAAAGACAATGCTTTTACCAGTCAAAAACGGTCGACTCATTTTGACCTGTAAATGTACTTACTACACATAAGGTTTGACAGTGTTTGACTTTTAAGTGCACTAGATATACCTTGACAAGTATACTACTCAAAACAATTTAGGGAACACTGGAATAGTCTCAGTTAAAGCAAGATCATTTATTTCAGATAAACACAATGTTTCACAGAATTGATGAGAAACAACTGCACAATGAAACAGATGATAAAGGATGCATGTAGTGATTACACATTTCATGACATGACTACTGAAAGAGAGAGGGGGTTGCAAATGAAAATCCCGGTTCATGGAACATTTCAAACGTATTTGATGTTAAAAATCCTGTGTTCCCTAAATTGTTTTGAGTAGTATATATCAACATTTTGACTGATTTGGACCCTTAGGAGGATTAATGAGTGTTTTGGGATGTACGCTTGGGATAGGAAATATTTAATCAAATCATTTCTCAAAAACAATACCACATAGGATAAAACAATATCTACGGATATTTGTAAATACTGACCTCTCTGGATATAATCTTAGCGGTGGGGACGTCACAGACATCAGACAGTGCCACAAAGTCTCCAAACGATGACATGCGGTCAGCACCTGGTGGTATACAACAAAGAACAAATAACTCATTTATTGCAACAACAAAGGGAATTATATTGAAAAATCTTCATGAAATCCATCTGCAAGAAAGAAAAAATCTACCTCCATATTCTGTATTTTTTTCAGTGGTAATCGCACCAATGTGCAAGCCGAAAACTGCCCTCACATGTCTTGCAATTGAGACAGACTTGAACAGGGATGATATTGTGAGAAAATGAAAAGGTAGGAAAAATGTTTGCCATTATCATTAGGCATATATACTAGCCTATAGCGGTTTACCTCTATAGCCATGTATAACAAGGACACTGTTGTTTTATCTTGGTATTTACAATAAAATGATAACACAAGGAAAGTTTCCATGGTCTGAAGTTAGTCGGAACCCGGTTTCATGGTAGGATTTCCTGTAAAAGTAGGAAGAACATCATGCCTGATCAATAAGGCCACAGACACGAAAATTTAAAATTTATTTAAAAATTCATTGATAGATATTACATAACACCATTGGTGGATCAAGAAGGATGAGGAAGGCCTGTGCCCACCTCCCATTTATGACATGCAACACAGGCCTCAAAATTAATCTTTTGGGTCACTTAACCAGCACTTACCCACTCTTGTATTTTCATTTAACCCATTTCCAAAAGTCACTTAAAATATCCAAAAGTTACTTCCAAGCAAACAGTTCATGTTAATAAAAAACCACCACGAATTTGTACTAATCACATCTTGTATTTTGACACTAGCTACATACATTACACATGTATGCATACTGGAAATTACTTGAGCGTCTGGTTTCACGACTTTTACAGCACCATCAGTGTCTGGTCAAGTTGTTATGGAACACGACATAAAAACATGGATAAATGTAGATCCACTTTATACCCAGCAACTTACCCACTTTTTGAAGTCACTTACTGCCTAAAAAATTCACTCACCTCCGGTAAGTGGATAAGTGGAAATTTCGAAGCTTGTATGTAAATTGATCATTATTTTTTTGCACCCCTCTCCTCCCCCATAGCCCTGTAACCCCTTTTTACCCCACACCCCTTAATCCACCTGTCCATGAGACTCGGACTTACCTCTAGCCCTTGCGTAAGCGGTTGCTAGCGGGGTGAGAGGCATCAGATCAGCCACCATACACAGCTTGGCCTGCTCAGGACTCAGCTCAACTCCAACAGCAGCACCTTGTCCACAAAACAAAATTAAAAAACCAAGAAAGATCTAAACTAGACATATTCCTCGATTAAAAAAAGACAAGATTTTGATAGGAACATACTCACATGAATGCTAACTATGAACTACTACTGTTTAAATACCATTATTGATACATTTTGTACAAAATAAAATCAGAAATGGTGAACATTTGTTGGTGAACATTTTTAGCAAAAGTTTCAGTGAGTATAGCTCTCTCCACATGTTTGGTACCTAGCCGTGTTGCTGTCACGAGACTGACCCTACAAGTTCATTTCCTGACCACGACAGAACTTATTCCGAATGACGAAACTGAAAGTTCGCATTAGTGCGTGCATATTACACATTGTCTACTACATGCGTCTTGTATGTACAGCTTAACAGAAGAATATGTCAAAAGCGTTAAATTTTGTTTATTAAATGCGGATATTTATTGCTATGACAATCCTTTTTTTTTAAAGAAAGTTTGGAATAAGCGTTCTGGTGATAATTACTGCTCCAAAAACTAGCAACACTTTCTGTATTATTTACACCTCATACACAGATTCCGTCTTGTGATTGGTTGAGAGCATGTCACATGATGTTCGCTATTTTTTACTATAATGCCAAGCAAACAAGGAAAGACAAGCCCATGGCAACCAATGAACTAGCCCATGGCAACCAATGAACTAGCCCATGGCAACCAATGAACTAGCCCATGGCAACCAATGAACTAGCCCATGGCAACCAATGAACTAGCCCATGAAATTGGTCTAAAAGCATCAATGCTGTTGTTATAACATGAATAAATACTTGTTACAGAAGTGTTACAATTAATTACAGAAGAGGTTCAATTAATTATGGAGTGTTGTCAAGTTAATGAAAGTCATGTATTGGTTTGATTTGATTTATTGTAGCAGGTCTCTTAATAAATTGTGCATAATCTATGTATGAGGTGTTATAAAACAAATATTGACTGTTTTCACTCGTTTTACAGTAAAACTAGTCTCCCTCGGTGATCCCTGGAGCGTTCTATTTTCCTGAGGCGAAGCCGAGGGAAAATAGAATGCTCCAGGGTTCAACCTCGGGAGGCTAGTTTTACTGTACCACTCGTAGCGGTCAATATTTGTATATTGTGAAACCAAACATACCTGCTGGACTAACATGCTTGAACGACGAAGCCGCTGGCATACCGAGAGCAGCCCGTAACTCCTTCACCAGCTGCCACGCATTGAGGGCGTCGCAGAGGTTGATGAATCCGGGCGATCCGTTCAGCACCTTCATGGGCAGCTCGGTGCCATACGTGAAGAGCTGGGCGGGCTTCTGGTGGGGGTTGGTGCCGTAACGTAGGCCCAGCTGAGACACGTCACCGCAGTACTGCTGACGAAAGTAGTCCGATATGGCCACATCATAGAGGGCAGTATGACTGAAGGCCTGGTCAAAGGTTAAATAAAAACACAGATTTCCAACCGATTCCCAAAATTATTTTGATAACCCTAAAAGGTTGCTTGATACTTATACAACTGTTTAAAATGGCTGGTCAGACAATCCTTAAGAATGTGTTGGTCACTCCCCCTCCTAAATAAAAAAATAACCAAAAAATAACCCCCAAATTGATTAAGGGTTTTCAAGGTAGTACAGAGGGTACTACTTTTCAAGACCCCGTCCCCTCAAAGTAGTACTGATCAACATTTTATTTTACACAAATTAAATTCTTTCCCGTTGTTTATAAATATCAATATTTTAAAAGTAGCACGCTTTGTACTTTTGAATTAAAATTTAAATTGAATTTAAATTGAATTTAAAATTAAACGTGTAGTACAATTCCATGACACTCATTTCCAGATCAATGTGGCCAATTCCAAGCCCGTCGAAACACATTTCAAAGGTTCCACTCTAACCCTTTCACTACAACAACCCTCATCATCCCACAGGAGTCACAGCCCATGAAACTGCTCTCCCCCCACCCCCCCCACCCCCCCCCCTTCGTTCCTCTTTACATAAACAACACACCTTCACAGCCAGTTGCTGTCTCGTTTCTAGAGTTGTATCCTTGTCATCATGGCTTTCCATTTCTCCAAGGACCCTGTCATAGACAAAAAACCTATCATTAGTCCCAGCTGAACATAGTCGTATATTTACATCAATACCAGAGATGCCAACATTGAATTCCAAAAAAGAGTAGCATCTATTGGGAGGGGAAAAAAAATGCTAAAAAATGCATGTCCGGATTTTGGGCAATGTCAGCGCCGCACTCGGTGTGAACCCCGCTGGCGGTAGTGGGACCGGGGGCAGAGTAAATTGGAGGAAAATACTCAATGAAAAAATTATGAAATTATAACAATGCTAGACGTATCTTATCTTAAAAAGCTCACAATAATGATCTTCCGAATTAGTAATCCATGCATCAATCACGTTAGAAATTTTGATTATTAATACTAACTGTTCTCTTTCTTGGGGTCTCGAAGGCAAATAACAAATTGATAGCCTTAGCTAGGCCTAGCCCTAGCTCACCTACCTGGGCCCAATTTCATGGCGCTGCTTACCACAGAATTCTGCGCTTACGGCGCCATAAAAAGCGTGTGATTCTATGCGCCGTAAGCGCAGAATTCCGCAGTAAGCAGTGCCTGCATGCCTGACACTGAAGTCGCACTTGCAAAGAAGCTTCGAGAAATTAAAAGGTAATGCACGTGCGCGAGCACATTATTATGCGCGCATGTACACGTGTACACACAAGCTACCTCACAGACAACCTCATTCCCCACGGGTATGCTCATTATTCCCCATTATGTAATAGAGATCAATGGGTACGATCTTGCAAATAATGTACAGATGTATAGGGTACATGTGGTAGGTAGGCAGTCGAATCCAGCGCGCTCGCGCTTGTGTGTGATACGTACATAATCGTGTGAATTCGCCGCTAATCCCACTATCATCGCTTTTTACCACCACTGCGGTTTACATTTAAAAGGTTGTTTTGTTTTTTCATTTTTACAATTATTTTTCATCATTTTTATTTCCACTTAATAGTTCATTCATTGTTTGTTTGTATTGTAACTATATACAATTATACTGGGGCGGCTTGTTTAGCGTATTTCAATGAAGTATTATCGTAGAGTCGTATTCACGGCTCAAAATCGTATTTGCTACGCCCAAATCGTGTATGTTGGCATCTCTGCAATACATTTCCTACTGACATTTCCCTTTTCGGCGAACGTCTCAAGTGCCCTTTACCGAAGGTCCATCACCTACATGATGTGTGCCAGCCCGCTAGATCCCAGTCTATGGGCATTCTTCTCTAATGGAGTGCCATGGTCGAGTGGTTTAGTGCATCAGATTTGTGTTCTGATGGCTGAGTCGTCAGAATCCCAGCCGCGACCGGGGTGCTTGTGTCCTTGAGCAAGACACTTGACCATAATTGCTTCTCTCCACCCAGGAGTAAGTGGATACCTGTGAGGGCAGAGTTGGTTGTTGTGTTTGATTAGCCCATATGCACTAAAATGGCAGCAATTGAACTGTATACTCCCCAGGGAGCCGAGATGGTTTCAGGAATGATTTATGCGCCTGATGAGCAGGGGTAATATAATGCGCCTTGAGCACCAGTTTGGTGGATACGTGCGCTATATAAGTCCACATTATTATTATTATTATTAAATGCACGCACACACGCGACCATCACAGTAACAAGTCTGGCTACCCTGCTTGAGCACATCACTGGAGAGGCGCTCGATGATGCTCGATAGCCCGAAAACTCAACACGACACAAATTAGACGTGAATGGGCTACAGTGGAGTCGCGCAAAGCGCACTTTATTGGCACGTTTACAGAGCAGTATGGATTAAACGGTTGAGTAAGTTTTAATACCTGTCATAGTCGCTGGGGTCGCATACCACAGTGACCCTGGAATGATTCTTGGCGGCTGCTCGTAGTAAAGTTACACCACCTGAATAAAAAATAAATATCAATATGTGTAAGTTAATTTAGGCACGGAGCTCTTCACAATAATAATTTTCTAAAAAAGATCGGGAAAATCTCCATCTTTGGCAGACTTACTTCTAAAGAATTTCTTTCATAACTTTCTCTCTTCTACCCACTTTGCCCTAGCCTGGACCAAGCCTGTTGTCATAGTGCGCACCTACCACGGTAGCCCCATCCTGTACCGACGAGCCTTGGTCAAGGCTAACTTTGCCCTGACCTGTATAATAATGCCTTTATTTGATAAGGCAGCCTATCACTGGCTCAAAATTGTCTACATCTTTGTTCTGGGGCGATAGCCATGAAACCCATACATGCCTTGTAGCAACGGATCACGCCCCAAGATACAGTCAGGGATCACTTACAGAGAGAGTCTTATCTGGGCAGTGTCTGGGCAGTGTCTGGGCACCTGTCTAATGCAGACATTTTCATTGGTCCCTTGCTTGTCCCCTTCAAATGGATTTGACTTTTCAAATGATCGGAAAAATTAATGACCAACTATTCATCTTTGAGACGCTGAATCATAATAAGTTGGCTATGTGCATGTGCCATATCATTTGGAGATAAGGTTGGTGTAACAGTACTTACCTCACCGTTCACCTCTGTGGGCCCTGGTTCAATTCCCACTCAGTCCCGAGCCTGATGAAGTAAGTTTTCCCCTAGAATATGTGTCTGGGGTTTTCCCTCCCCCAACCCCCCACATCTAAAACTGAACAGTCCTTCATCGTCTCCTCTTCACAGGTTTCCCTCATGCTTACAAGCTACAGTGCTCGAGGCGCTTTTGAGGAATCCTCGGTTTCCTCATTAGAAAATGATATAACTCACCGATATCAATCTGCTCCACGGCGGTTGCCACGGTAACATCTGGTTTAGCGATGGTAGACTCAAAGGGATACAGGTTACACGCAACCAATCTACGTCAAAATAACAATTGTACAATTAGTCAGGGAGCTTATGTCGTGATATAAAGTCCTGCCAGGATTTGAAAATAGGGTGTGCAATTTTTTTATTTTTTGAAAAACTGGGTGTCCAAATGTTCAGCTTGCAAATACTTTTGCATGTGTTTTACAAACAAAACTGGGGGTCCATTTGATTAGAACATAACACCTAGTTTCAGACCTTATTTAGACCCTAAGGAACAAGAAAAACCTGTTGGCAAAAACCGAAGTGTTGCAGACGGCGGTCATCATGGATTTAAAAATGGCCACCGTTTGCAAGTTCCAATTACCCGTAAACGACTGTACAATTTAAGCCACACAAATGGAAGTGTCCGAGTTTTTGCAAACAAAGTGAAGAAAACTTAGATGAAGGCATTAGAAGAAACATTCGCCGACAGCCTTTCAGACTTGTCGGCTTTTGTTTAAAACTTGTGTTCATATTGGTTATTTTATACATTCGGGAGTACTTATGTGTTTTTACAAAATTGTAAAATTACAAAATGACAAAATTTCCAATTTCGGGTATCCGATTCCCGAAATAAGCGAAAATGGACAGCCCTAAATGGCACAAAAATCAATGAACCACATCACATCAGACAACAACTGCATAGATGACGTACCTGACAAACTGGAATCCTTGCTTGTTCATATCAGCTACATCCTGCTCAATCTTCCTAGACAAGATGCCTGCACACAAATACACAGCAAGAGGACAGATTTCATCAGTTTTAGAATTCATCAATTTTGTCAGACTTTTTTTTTAACCCTCCTACTGTTTGAACATTTGAAACCATTCAAAATTTCCACTTACCAAAATGCCCATTGGTTTTGTACACACCTGGTGATACCATTTGAACAGTGTTGGTAGCAAGCTTTACTACCATTCAAATCCATTCAAATGGTGGATACACTACACCTTGGTGTGTTTCCATAGCCGAATGGTTTCAAATGGCGAATGTACTACACAGTGGCTTATCATTCAAATTGTTTTGAATGGTGGATACATCACACCTTGGTGTTTCACACATCCGAAAAACAAAACCTGCATTATGTAGATAAAGTGGACTATCCATCATCTCAGTACCCTATGGAGTTTTAACACATGGTGGCCAGTGTACAAGTAATTTATCTACCACTTAAAAATGGCACTGGGGTCTTGAGGGTATAGCAGACCTGTCATTCAAAACCATTTACTCATGTCACCGGCATAGAGGGTCCATTGATTCACCACTTATAAGTATCCAAACAAGGTTTTGTATTAGCTACCATTCCAAACCATTTGGGGAATCAATACTGTACAGTTATTTCACCATTGAAAACCATAAAAGCGAATGGTTTCAAATGGTGGATCAACTTGTATGAAAAAGGTACCAGAAGATGTAAGAGGGTTAAGGAAAGGTACAGCATCAATAATAGTTCATTTCAAAGTATTTCAGCGGTGTGATTTGACGAAAGTAAAAAAAAATCCTGAAAAATGGGCAGCGTGAGTGGGTCTCCCTTTGGTCTAGAGGACAAAGCCCCCCTGAACCTCCTGGATGTTTAATTTTGAAGGATTTAGAGACTCTCCACATCCCCACAAACAAGAAACTAGAGGTTTGGACACAATACAGGCTTCTTTCCTTCCTTGGTGGCTACTTCTCTTCTTTGCTGCTGCATAAATGAGCCAGTAATTTTCAGTCACTGTGCTCATCTGAAACTAGGACACCGATTCCTTGCCCTGTTGAAAGCCTGCTCTTTAACATGCATCTTTTTAAGAAACACTTCTTACCAGCATGAACAGCAGGGTGGAGTGTCTTAACTCGTCCACCAAGCATCTCTGGTGCTCCAGTAACCGAGGCAACATCACTAGAAAACAAAGAGGTAGAACGAAAGTGGAAGACTACAACTTGCATAAGTTTCGTCTCATTTTGTCATAATTCATAAAACATTATATTGATCATTATATTGATCATTATATTAATCATTATATATTAAGCCTGTGACTCTACGTTTAATTTACTATCCGTTTAAACGAAACTTTTCTAAACGGTTAAACATTTATCGGCGGCAGGTAAATTTTTTCCAGAAATACAGTACTACCAAAGACATGTTTATTTAAGGCTTAATGTATCAGGGAGTCCCAACATGTTTTGACTACATTGTATTACTTACTACAATGAATTAATATTGTGACTGTACTTGCGTCGGTAATTTCCTGTTGCATTGTTGTTTCTGAAGTCCAAACCAAAATCACTCCAAAATTATCAGCATGACACAGTGTGCAGTAGCGTACAGGATTATTCCATTGTCAAATAGGTAATATTTCCTAAGCTCTTATTTTGTTCTTCACTTTTATCAACGATTCAAAATTTAAAAAACAAGATAAGTACAATCTTCAACTAAATCAAATGACTTCAAATGTAATAGAGGTGCAATGTTTCACCTCTACAGTGTTTTTATTACATTTGTGAAAGTAAACTGACTGGGCAAACACGATCGTTGAAATATCTACCTACGGCAGATTTGAATGTCCCGTCCCATCCACATGCAATGTTTATTTCCTGTACCGCGCTCCAGCTACGTGTACATGTACATACACGAGTTGGTTGTTGGCCCATTGCCAGACCCTAGCTGTGACTAGCACGTGAACACGTGCTGCAGAAAAAAATATTTCAGCCCACGTGCTGTGTACATGAACGATCCCGGATGACTAATCACAAGTCATACATAATGCAACAAAATGAATATGTATAAGCCGACCGATCCCTGCGTATTGAAATGACTTTAGAGTTGTGGTCAGCCACTTACACCCTTATGGCCCATACAAAATCGGCAGCTTTGAGAATTACCCTTGCGTGTGTCGGTAACGGCCGGCGCAACCATGTGAAGCCTTAAGCTTCATTGGTGGTTGCGTGATGAGAAGATGTCATAAAGCGAGGTGTACATTGAACCGGACGCCGATTGGTCAGCCCACGTAACAGGTTTTTAAGCACTATCTCCAACCATACAAAAACAAGTCATGCGTATTCATTATTCAAAACAACGGAAGTGTTTGGATTGGAGGAACAAGTCGTCACGAAAGTAGCAAAGGGAAAGGAACTTCAGCCCATAATAAATTCATTTGAAATTAAATAATAGTTATTCTTGCCTACTCAAAGTAATAACTTCACAAATAGAAAAGGCACTGCGGTATACTGCGGCACTTTAATAATGCAAAAGATTTTTTATTGTGACCTAAGGAAGAGATTTTAAAAAGCAGGCCGATCATCTTTGGCATCTCTAAAGGAGCGGTATTGTTTGTGATCCTATCTCACGTCCATTGTCAGGGTTCGCTGAGCGCGTGTGCCAATCACGCTACCAATAAAGCTCTGGAAGCATACAGCTGGAAACTTGTCGGCAAATTGAAAACCACAGACAATTGTTATAGTCTTTGGGGGTTTTTTTTCGCAGGAAATAAAAAAGTATCGGCGACTTGGTAATAGTTGTCGAGCTACATGTAGTCAACAATACTTTATTGTATTACACAGAAAAATAAAGTGACAAATGCAACAAAAATACAAGGCACATTTTTAATTTATTTTTTTCGTTTAAACGGTTACTAAAGTACTGAACGGATAGTGCTTTTGTAAACGTTTAAACGTTTAACCGTCACAGGCTTATTATATATCAGACTTGTATGACTCGTGGCTCTGACTCAAGTCCGACTCGAGTCACATTTTTGTTGACTCGGACTCGACCCTTCGGACTCGGGACTCTGACTCAACAGCAAAATGCCCAATATTCACCGTTTGCAAAATAGTTTTAAACAATGCGAACAGTTTTATAAAATTTATAACGAGTGATCGGCCGCATGAAAACAAAGTGCGTCTTCCAGAAATTGATTACAATGATCATGTACAAAAAGCTTCAGTGTACATTGTAGGAATACAATGTGTATGTTGATAATGCATCATGGAGAAAGATGGATGAACTACATTTTGAATGGCATATACATGTATATTATAGCAACTCTTGTAAACAGCGCCCTCGCCGGGCATGTTAAGGCATGGCGGGCTTGCCAGTCCTTTTGGCGAAAAGTAGCTCATTCCGCCACGCTGGAAATTGTCCACGCCACCCTAAATCAATGTACATGTAGTTTTTTCAAACAAATTTTATCTCTTTTTTTTAAGCTTGATTACTAATTAATTTTGTGTATCGCTACGTCAGTGGCTAGTTTGTTTCTGATACTTACAATGCCAGTATATAACATACGTTCGTGTAATGCTATAGCTTATAATACATAGACCTACATAGTTATGTACATCGAAACATGCATGTCTAGCGCTCACATGATTTTGTTTATGGTGTCCCTGAGGACTTATAACAAAAAGAAAACAATGGGACCTCGGTTAGCAGTTATTGTTTGCAAATGGGAGATGTCTAAACAAAGTCCAACAACGGAGGGGAACAAAGGAGGGGAACAAAGGAGGGGAACAAAGGAGGGGAACAATAGAAGGTCCTCGATTACACCATAAACAAACATGATTGTTGCGGATTGCATTCGCGTGGGAAATTCTCTTTTGAGACATTTTGGTAATTCCTGGTTCATGAGAGAATTTTTTAAATGATGAAATTATGACCCAGTGGAATAAAATTTGTTGATAAAAAGCTGGTCTGGTTTTGTGATGCATGTGTTTGGCAGCTTCCCAAGACAACAACACTCAAAATCACCACAGATGAGCATATTTTAAACAGATATGGGGGTCCACAAACATCTGTTGCTGCTAAACACAGATGAGAATCCATACAAAACCTAATTTCAATGGTGCTCATTGTCAGTATTTGCCAGTATCAATATACAGCTTATAGGTACAGACAACAGCTAGTCCTTTGTTTCCCTTCAAACAATGGATCAACATTGTTAAGGGGGTGATGGATGGCTTCTGAGACTAATTGCTGACCCTACTTTAATCATGGTGAGAAGCGCTGCTTCTAGATGTAATTAATTGTGATGATTTCTAAACATGTTGTATTAATAAATAATAAAAAATACAAGAAAGATGAAAAATTCAATGAGTTCTTCAGTTTTATGACATTAAAAAAAGAAAAGTAAATAAAATAACGTTGATTTTGGAAATAAATCTTTGGTTTAGTCTAATTGATGAGATACAAGTCCAGATGTCGAGTATTTTTTTAAACTTAACTTTGAACCTTGGCATTATGTATAAGGGGTTTTCTTTTTTTCTTTTAATTTTTTTTTAACCCTACTACTACAAGGGTCAAAATCAGTCAAAATGTTGATATACTTGCCAAGGTATATCTAGTGCACTTAAAAGTCAAACCTTACGCGTAGTAAGTACATTTACAGGTCAAAATGAGTCAACCGTTTTTGACTAAGCATTGTCTGGTATTGTTCAGGGTGGTCAAAATGACAGTAAAAACCAGTACAAAATGCCTGTGTGCACATTTGGGTCAACAGTCAAAAACGGGCAGTTGACTGATTTTCACCACTATAGCTACTTCCCAGTAAAGTGCAGCAATAGTAGGAGGGTTAAAGTGACTCGCGACTCGGACTCGACCTTCATGACTCGGACTCGACCTTCATGACTCGGACTCGACCCATATGACTTGGGAACCAGACTCGACACTAGGGACTCTGACTCAAAGTCTGTTATATCTTAATCATTACAAGACATGACATCAGCACATCCCTAGAAAAAAGTCAATATAACAAAGATTTCTCTGTTAGATTGTGGCGGTTGCAAAATTTACAATAGTATTTTGAAATCTGGAAACAAAGTGCCCACCAACCCCCCCCCCCCCCCCAAAAAAAATAAACACTCCTGCCCCATTCCCCTTATGGATTGACATAATTACATTTACAACAATACTTGCTTTTGGAAATAAGGCGGGGGTGATGTAGGCCCTTCTGACAGTCAACATACTTCAATCTTCAATAAATGCATGCACATCCAGTGAGCTGTTGGCCATTTTGTCGTCTGCTAAAAACACTTGTGCACAAGTAGCGGTTCTGTTCGACATTCTTTCCACAGTATCTTTGACCGGGTTGGGGTTGGGGAGGGAGAGGAGAGGAGGATATTTAATGTCACCTGTATGTGGGATCTTCTGATGGTCAACACACTCCAATCATCTTACCTGACTGGAACACCAGCTTCTTTGATGGCATTGGCCGTTCCACCAGAAGCCACAAGCTGCAGCCCAATAGCATGAAGGCGCTTAGCAAAGTCAATCAGTCCCGTCTTGTTTGAGACACTCAACAGAGCTGAAAATAAAGACTTGGTCTGGTTTAGCAGCCATAGCTACAAAAGATATTTGAAGCTTTGCATGGTTGAATAATGTATTTATATTATTTATTTATTTATTTATTTATTGTCCAATTCCAACAGCGGACGAGCCGCCAACTACAGAAAATAATAAAAATATAAATATAAATACAATGAATTATAAATTACATAATACAATGCAAAAATGTTAAGACACTCAAATACACATCAGTTACTAGTAACGGCTAAGGCACGGAAAACCCGAGTACGGAAAGAATTAAGAGATGGAGCCCTGAACACATCACAAGTCCCATGAAGCCTGGAAGGTTATGGTATGGAAGGTTAATGTTAGTGGTAGCACCATGTTATTTCCGTAATGCCAGGTTGTAAATTGTAACTAGTGGTTTGGAGAAGACCCTGGTGGTTTGACAATTCGATGTTTCGTGATCAGGAGACAATAGAAATGTTTAGTTGTTTGGGAAATATGTGAGTGAATCTAGTTACATATTTTTCCCCTCCCATGAATGAGACTTGTTCTAGCATGGATATTCTCAATGATGTGATCAACAAGTACGTAGATAAATGGTAAATTGCTCAGGATCGAGTGCAAAATGAGGCGGTGCATGCACATTTGCATTGTGTTTGGAAAAAAAAATCAACTTTTTGGGGCATGTGGGACTAGAGGTAAGGAGTTGGAACTGGAAGGATGTCCAGTGACCAGCGGCATAGCCAAAGGGGGCGGGGGAAGGGGGGGGGAGCAGGGTAGAATGTCATCCAACCGCCACTTTTTCTCATTCAATATAACCAATAATGTAATCTTACTTCTCAGTAAGGTGGAGAACATATGGATGATGATGGACGTATACTTCAAATTATTCCAGGATAATTATTTCACGAAAAATCAGGCAATTTTTAGTATCCGATGACTTCCTCAGTCATGTTAGTCTGATCTTGTCGACTCCCCCGTTAGTGACCAACACAGTCATTGTACATGCGCAGTGGCAACTATAATACAATTCTTTTTTTTGAAGGGGAGGACTTTTTTTAGGATGGAAATAAAGTCCAAAAACCTTCATAAAAGTGGATTTTAAAGATAGAAAAAAGAAAAAAAAAAAATCAACAGAATCTTTTTTTAACTGGATAGTTGCAAACAATTCCCCAAAAACTTTCCGGGGGAGGCCAAAGTGTGTCTGTCAGTAAAGTGTGTCTGGGGTAGAATGTCGTATCCGACTGCCACTTTCTCATTCAGTATAACCAATAATGTAATCTTACCTACCCAGTAAGGTGGAGAAAATATGGATGATGATGGACATATACTTCAAATTATTCCAGGATATTTATTTCATGGAAAATCTGGCATTTTTGGTATACGATGACTTCCTCAGTAGGCCTGTGCGAATAATTCGATTATTCGCGAATAGTTGTTGCTAATCGTACTCGTATTCGCGGTATTTGAATTATTCGATTAATCGCGCAGGCGCGAATACCTGGCAACTATTCACGAATAATGACCAATTGCCTTCCAAACCATCCATAACTTGTGGTGGTGAAGTGTTTGCTAACTATTACGCAACCACTATTTGTGAGTAATCCTATTAAGATGGCAATTACAGTTTTGTCTAGTCATGGGAGTAAGCATTGTAGTGTTTGTAACTAGTAATGCCTTTGAGGAAGCCGACAAGTCAGGCTGGCTGGCTGTGACTGCAGCGACTGTTACCTGCAAATCCAATAATGCATTGCCTTTACACAACATAAAAATTGCGGTCGTGAACTGTTCGTGAACTATTCGCGAATAGTATTCGCGAGCAATGCTGCCAATTGTACTGTTCTGTCCAGGCACTGCTGGTAGTTGTACACATTGTAGTATTGGCGAATAGTACTCACAGTAGTGCCTTTGAGGGCGACAGGGCAGCCTGGATGGCTGTGACTGCATCGACTGTAAAAGTAGCATAAACTTAAAAGTAGCATAAACTTAAAAGTAGCATAAACTTAAGGTAATTACTAATTAAATTTGAACACTACAAAATCATGTAACGTTTTTGAAGAAAAGCTGGAGATGATGAATTAATGATTAAACAACTGCGATTAATGTTTCATGTTGTTTATTTATTACACATCGATTTGTTTGAAAATGTCAATTTATTTTCATAAATATTAACTTTAGACATCGCGATTGTGACCGACTCACTCACATCCGGGTTCTCGCGAAAACGTTCCCCCTGGCTAGCTGTCCGTAGCTCGCGTTGTCGCTGTCTTGGATGTCGTTAATCTGTAGGCGCCATCTTAGATTCATTCATAAATTTTGCTTCGTTTCAATGCAAAATA
This sequence comes from Zoroaster sp. YZ-2022, assembly GCA_029582265.1. Classification (NCBI taxonomy): domain Eukaryota; kingdom Metazoa; phylum Echinodermata; class Asteroidea; order Forcipulatida; family Zoroasteridae; genus Zoroaster; species Zoroaster sp. YZ-2022. Next base: position 6,871,236 of record CM055827.1, on the reverse strand, counting down.
TCGAACTTCAGACGTTAGAAATATCGCCGTGTTTACGACCGTTTTCATCATTGTGCATGGCGGAATTCATCATCAATTTAGAGGTATTGGATGGTCTTCCGCGAAACTTGAAACCACGAAAAAGGATACACCGTATCGTGGTGCCAACTATAACGTTGGTGGAAAAACAGTGCAACTTCGAAATGATCCGACAGCAAATTTAAAAAAAATCACCTCTATCGTGATTTGACTCGGTGAATGGGGTGTCACGCTGCGCTTAATCGGGTGTCACGCTGCGGGTGGATTTGGTATTCAATGAGATTTTTTGTTATAAAAGGGGTACATGCTATATAGACACTTTGTTGTACTACAAGGATCGTTGCAGGGCAAATCTGGTCACAACTTTTCAAATGAAACTTGGCCTCCAAAATGACCAAATATTTAAATCAACAAAAAATCGTAACTTTGCACAGGGTTAACCTATCATGACCATTGACCCCTCATTTTCTTTCTAATTTTTTGCTCTATCCAGTGATATGACATTTAAAAGAATTGAAGCAACTTCAAATTTTCATGAAACTGCCTAGCATGGTCTTTGGTCACTGTCTTTCGCATTGCTAGTGTAATTGCCTTTGCACTTGCAGGTAACATAGGTCTACTGATGAGTAATGATAAATCCCACCGATCCACTTATTGCATGACGTAATTGTTTGCCACGCCCCATTTGGTTCCCAAGAAAAGTTTGTCCAATAATGATAACGTAATTTGCGGTGAGCACAAGTCCAATCACAAAACGCATAGGCCGTCGTACAAAATCAGTTCAGGGTACACTCTGCGTGCGTGCCTGAACCAAAGGTTTTTAAGTATAGTGCAGGGCACACTGCGGAAGCTAGCTTTGGACGTAAACAACGAACACGTCTAAAAAGTGGCCCCTGCATGAGCATAAACACGTATAGCCCTGATAGGACCTTATCTACAGTACACTTACGATCGTAAGTGTACTGTAGATAAGGTCCTATCAGGGCTAAAACACGTACTGCTTGCATGTTATTTATTTTGTGTATGGGACTAGGCTAATCGATTTGAAATAACAGGTGTGACCGTCAACTTATTGGTATTTCTTAACGGCGACTTAAATATAAACAAGATCTATTCAATGCGTTCATTTTATGGGGTTTAGGTGGACTTCCCTCTGTTGACATGGGATGAACGTACATGTAACTGCGCGTGACTTAGCATGTGCTCAATGTGCACTGTTAATGCTAATTTGTGCTGGAAGTTTCCCACGCTGCCAGAGTAATAACTCGACGGCGATTGGATTTTCACTTACGAAAATGTATTATTTCCAGTACAATTTTGCAAGAAATAAAGAAAAAACAACAACAGGCATGAAAGAGCTTAATGTATGTGTTTGTTTATTGTCTGAATGTTACAAATAGGCCAGAAATTACTGTCAAAGCAATTGTTTTTAATGTTTTAGTACTTTTATAAACTGCGGGGAAAAAATGGCCAACTATTCACGAATAGTCGATTATTCGCAAAAAGTTGCGTGCGATTAAGCGAATAGTAAATTTTTATTATTCGCCCAGGCCTATTCCTCAGTCATATCAGTCTGATCTTGTCAACTCCTCCAACACGGTCATTATACATACGCAGTGGCAACTATAGGATCCTTCTATTTTCTGAAGGGGGGACGTTTTTAGAAGGGAAATAAAGTAAAAGTGGATTTTAAAGATAGTTTTCACTTTCTGTACCCCCAAAAATTGATAGAACAATTTTTGAAGTGGTTAGTGGTTGCAAACAAATTCCAAAAACCCCCTTAAAAAGTGGCGGTCGGATACGACATTCTTTCCTGTGCCTGTATCAGTAACAGTAAAGTGTGTCTGTCAATAAAGTGTGTCCGTCAGTAAAGACTAAAGTGTCTGTCAGTAAAGTCGCAAACGTGTTGGTAATTTTGAACATGTTTGTCTTCTATTAAAGATCATCAATTTGGGAGGGGAAATTCAAAACCTGCTGCATAATTTGTTGGTTCATTTGAGTTACATGTCGGTAAATTTACCCCCAAAAAATGTTTTCCCCCGCCCCCCGAAAAATTTGGCTCCACCACTGCCACTGCCAGTGACTGAACGAATACAGTATGTCAACAGATGAGTTGGCTGCATCCACCCCACCCCCCTCGCCCAGCACCACCACTACACTGTCTCGCCATATGTTAAATAACTGTTAACTGTAGTGTTAGTGTTACATGCGTTGGGTTTGTTTGTCCATTGTATTTGTACATTATTTATAGTACGTAGGCCTAGCATATAGCGGACGGAGGTTTCAATTCAAACAATGTGAGATTTTTAATAAATGTGTTCGCGCATCTTTTAATTGTTTAAAAACAATTCTTACCAATTTCACCACTTGCCATGATTGTCTTAAAATACTACAAGTTATAAACAATGTAGAATTGTTGAATAGCACACGACAGTCAGTTCAGTAATCACAACTTTAGCTCTTAACCTGAAGAAGGCAGAGTTCTGTACTAAACACACTAAGCACGTGTATGAAGCGCGCGCTTCTGCTGAGTAGGTCTGGTTTCTGCCTACAGATGCATCGGCCATCGAGTTAATCGGCTAGCTGACGGCAGTCTAATCTGAATCATAAGTCAACTACAGGTGGCGGGCTTTAGACGAGTGGGTCCCAATGCAATATAAGGCTCTGTGGGTCCCAATATAAGGCCATGTGACCTCTATAGATCAATGCGTTGGGGCCATTGATCTCTATTAATTATGTTAAACCATGTTTAACAATCATACATTCTTTTGCACTTGCATTTCTTTGTATGGGCATTGAGTCCTTTGTGAATTCCATTTGTGTTCCTTTGTATATCAATATAGTGGAGTACCAACATTGCCTGGCAACGCTCTATCTCGTCTCTCTAGTACAGATCAGTGGTTGCGTTGGGGCCAGTCTGTTAGCAATGTTTTTTTCTGCAAACAAGTATTGCCATTATACACTCGCCCATATTATTCATTCGTATAATATATTTTGGACTTAACTTTTAGCCTTTAAAAAGAAAATCACCAACAGCCGTCTGCTATATTTGGCTGTGCTTCTGAATCAGTTTTGTTTTAATTGGGACTCTCGAACACACAATCAATAAAACATTAAACAATCAAAGTGACATGATCATAATTTAAATGCAGTCCTCTAGAGGTTATGTCAATACTTATCTTCAGAAGAAAGAACAAAATGTTTGTTGACTGTGTTCCTTCGTGGAATGTTGCGAACAGGGCGGTTTACTCTGTAATTATTTAAATTCTATTTTATTTGAAAAGTCACTGTCTTTCTGTTTTCCTTCACCCATCCTTATCGACCATCCAAGTAAAAGACCGAATCTATTATTATTCTAATATTTTTCTTTCTTTCAAGTTTAGATCTAATTGACCGGAGGTAATTTCTTCCCCTTAGGATGGCAATGGGCTGGAGATCGTGAATTTAAAAAGCTTTTTTTTACATTATTTTGAGAGGTTGTGTAAAAATGGTGCAATATCATGACCTGGGGTTTGTGACTTCCAACTTGAGTATTTTGGATCACACTTGGCCCTGATAAAGGCATTTTCCCAAATGGATGTTTATGGGCCTTTTCACTAGTGTAGAGGGTGGTTTCCATTGGGATGAGAATAAATTCGACGGGCCTTTGGACAATCCATATTAAATCATTGAGAAAAAATCAAATGTGAGACGTCAATCAATTTGTTTTCTTTTAGTTTTTATAATTTTGTAGATGTATTTTTTAATGATTTTTGAATATTTTGTATTAGAATGCCTGCCTATTCTATCATAATCGTCTTATAGGTCTATACAGATCCAAATTTGTTGTTACTATTATTCTGTATAACAAAGTAATACAATGAGGATGTTTTGCTACCCTCTTGAACAGCGCCTCCATACGGCACGGAGCAATACTTTATTCGTATAGTTGAATATTATGTTTAAATAATGCGATGCAATGATCCCCGGCCCTAAGTAAAATTAACGGTTGTATTATATAAAAAAAACTTGAAAGTTGTTTTGACCATCTGGACTACGTGGTTTTGATAAATAGATATCTGCAGATACTGTTTCTCATAATTATAGTATAGCATGTGTTGCAATCTTTATACGAAGAAAATGTACTGTGTAATCGGCCAGTATGCCTGTGCCATACCCGCGGTAGTGTCCGTACAATTAGTGGCGGCGATTTTTTGTTAGCCTAACCCCCAACTACCCCCCCACCCCCCAAACTGAAAACTCCTTCCCCGACCAATAAATGCCAGAATTTGTTATAATAAATAAGTAAGTTTGAATATTCGTTGTATTTTTTTAAATTCACGTAAAAAATGTGAATTTCCAATATTTTTGTTTCATTTTTTGAGTTATAATGATCTATGGGCACCAATACTATTGTGACAACAAATTGGACCTAAATAGACTACTAGTAGTAATGCAAATGTATGTAAATATACAAATATGAAGGTTTCGTTGAGAAGTAATAATTATTGGAGGACATTTGCCATTACCGTCCCCTCTATCCCCCTCCCCGTCATAATATTGGATGGGATAAGTTTCCCCTTTGACATTACCGCCCATTAGTGGTATAAAGTCAGTCTGGGTGGTCATTTTTTTACCCACTTTCTAATATCGGCAATACGTTGTCAAAAGGTGATGGACAGATCGAGTTAAGTTCGGGCCACCACCGGCGGGAAGCTTTTTTTTTCGCCAGGACGAACGTGCGCAATTTTTGAAAAAATCTTTTTGAAAAACGTTTTTGTTAAACGACAACAAGTTTTTAAAATTCGGATTTCAGAAAAATTGCCCACGTTCGTCCGGGAAAAAAATTACGCCGGCGGGAAGTCGGCAATACGTCGGTATTGCCGACCTAAATTACGTGATGCCAGCCCTACGTTGGCCTGTATGGCATTAGAGTAACCAGTAACTACCCCCAACCAGCTGACAACCCCTTCCCTGAACAATAAATGCCAGCATTAATTTTGTACTAATAAATAAACCAGTTTAATTCTTTTTTGAATTCACGAACAAATTTACGTGCATTTCAAAAGATTTTTGTTCCAAGTGTTGTACTATAACATTACCTGGGGGTTATAATGGCACTCATAAAATTGTGAGAACATTTTGGACCTAAATAATAGACTATTAATACCCCCATCCCCCACGTAATTTCTGGTTTGAATATACATTGTTGTTCAAATAAGGTCACCCGTGGACAGTTTTACAATAATTCAGTCTAATATTTTGTGAAACATCTCATTAAAGATTTACTTCACTTTCAAAAGGAAAAAAAAGAGGTGTACCGATGAAAACAATTGCAAGTGAAGCAGTGAAACACGCTGAAACAAAAAATATATAAGCAACACGCGCGAACTATGCACCCTTAACAAAATCAAACTTATGAATACCGATTCAGTTCATACTTGGATGCTATTTTATGAGTCATACATGTAGAAACATTGCTGGGAAGCTATCACACAAAAATGATGCCCTTTGTTACAAAAATAGCACATTAAAATAACGGTCTAATGGTTTAAATTATACAGCTAGGGTCAATGAACTTCACTGAGCTGCTGGCAGTAATGTTTCCTTGGATACATTTTACCAATATTGTTAACAAAAACAGAAACAGAGTACCAGACCAAAAGCACTTGTGAAAAGCACATTATACACTTGTGTTGGGTCACCCCAAAGCTGACAATGTTCTTATTTGTGTTATTTACATAACTTAAAAACTACAGAATTAGCCACAATTATTTTGCCAGAAATATGATGCCCAATGATTGCGCTAATAATCTGGGAAACAATGATAAAATTTGGATGGATGTTTTTAAATACAAAATGTAAAGCCCCTGCTGTGTTTGCGCTGTTCCAAGTTTCAGCAAAAAAAAATGACACTTACGTCACACTAAAATGATATTTAAAAAGAGGATACAACAGGAAGCGTAATTACCCTGCAAAAACTGAGGTGTTAAAATAACACTAGTGGTGTCAACTTTATTCTTCCATGGTGTTTATATTGTGCGAGTTGCCTAATATAAACACCAGTGGTGTAGTTTTTAACACCACAGTTTTTGCAGTGTACCAGAGTATCAAATTAATAAATTATTATCTAAAACTCACTTGGTGTTATGTTGATACACGTATCAATCATCCTATGAAATGATTTCATCTGAAGTGTATTCATCTTAGAGAAAAAACAATTATGTTGAATTTACAAACAGTTGCCGTCTGGCAATTTCTTTGTAAAACATCAAAAAGTTACGACACCTTTTCACCGTTTTCTCAAAATTTGTAGCACATATTGTGACGAAGCTTTCACATGTTAGTTTTTTTTATGATACATTTTTTTGAAAACTAAAGAGCTGAAAATAAATAAACGTTTCCAAAAACCAATGTTGTACATTTTCTTTAACTTCGTGTGAATGAAATATTTTTTTCGAAAAAAAAACATGGCATGAGCGTTCTTATTATCAGACTTGAAATGGCGCAAATAGGATCAGTGTTACAAAATTGCAATTTTCAAATTGCAGTTTTTTCATGAAATCATGAAACAAACAAAAAATTCACAGAATAGAATTGGGCATCAACTATGTATCACAAAATAATTGTGGAAAACATTGTAGTATTTAATAACAAACATTGCAATATTGTTTTGGGGTTGTTTTTTTTTGTTTTTTTTGGGGGGGAGGCACCCTGTATACAAAAAATGTAGCACTTTAATTAAACGTGCTAGAAACTGCCTCTGCTAAGCATTAAGAGCCAGCAGCCCAGTAAAACATATGACCCCATACAATTCTAATCAACAGACATTGTTAATGTTTCAATTATCTATGTACAAACATATAACTCTCATCAATGTCTGGAACTTGACATTAAATGTGGCGTTCCTCAACATCGGTTAATAAATTAATGTGATCTATAATACATAATAATAATAATAATGCCATGATTCTCAAGCACTGACATAATATAGTATAAAATATACATGTACAAGGAAGAACACAAATTACAAACACTGTTTTTATGTACACAGTTTGCGTGATTAAAGTGATTTTTGTTTAAAGCACGGGTCAGTTCCATAAAGCTGCCATGTTGGCAGATGTCAATGCTTAAATCCAACATACACTTTTGGTAAAATGCCAGTTAAAGGGACAGTATCGTCACAATCAACAGGGCATGGAATCGGAGTGCTAGTTTTAGATTCACTCAGTGATTGAAAATAATACCCCACATGTCAGGTCATATTAGCCAGTATATTTCAGTCACTGTGTTCATCTTAAACTAGGACACCGATTCCATGCCCTGTTGAAAGTCTGTTCAGATCGTGACGATACTGCCCATTTAAATGAATCCATAATTAATCAAGATATATCTATCAAAACCAACCTTTGAAAGTTTCAGCTTATTTCATTGTGTCGTTAACGAGAAAATAGTGAAAATGCATTTTAATTGTTTGTATTCATACCAACATGATAGCTTTGCACTGTGAAACTGAAGGATAAGTAAAGACTGCTCGCAGTGACACCATGTAGATATTCGCACCAGTCGTGAAGACGATCAGAGCATACTGATCGAAACGTTGAATTGTAACCAAGCGATTCTTTTTCAGAACTAATTTCTACATGGTGTCACCGCAAACAGTCTTTACTTATCCTTTTCACCATGCAAAGCTACAAGTCTTGCGTACCAACATGGAATTCCTGTCTCGGGATGACAGAAATTCAGTTTGGGAATTATTTTCAGTTATTTTACTAAAACGATCACACACATGAGACAGAAAAATTTCAAGGGATGTTTGATTCTATCAATAACTTCACACCAATTCATGGGCGGATCCAGAACAGTTTTTAGGGGGGGCTGAGAATAAAAAACAATTACTTTTCAGTACTACAAAAATTACAATGAAATAATCAAAGGGAGAGAAAAACAAAGCACAGTGAGGGAATGGGAGTGCGTTCTCCCCCCCCCTCTCTCTTTTTTTTATTAAATTTTTTAAATTTTTTAAATTTTTAATTTAATTTTTTTTTGGGGGGGGGGCTACAGCCCCCTTAGCCCCCCCCCTGGATCCGCCAATGCAATTATTATAAGTTTTATGTAAAACTGTGATCATTCATGTTTTTCGAGATTACCAATCGTGTATATAGTGGCTTAAACATAAACTGTTGTCAAGTATGCCTACCTGGAGCCAATTTCATAGAGCTGCTAAGCAGAGAATTTTGCTAAGCAAATATTTTTTTTAAGCAATATAAAACAGACTACCAGCCAAAATGCACACATTTTGTATGACACTTTGGCTGGTAAACAAAGAAATCTACTAAGTAAAATTTTTCTGGTACGCAATTTTGTCCACTTGGCAACTCTACGAAATTGGCCCCAGCTATTTAGCTACTTGTCACGTTCTTTGTGCTAAGCAACTTTATAGAGTGGCCCCATTACAGCATGCATACGTACTCCTGCAACTCTTACATCCATAACTTTATAGAATGAGGACTTTCCAAATTATTATTTTTTTGGTATTGATTTTTTTTTATTGCATTCACAAATGGAAAAGAATGATTCAAATCAATTTGCATCTTGTCTACAAGAAGATGTTCTCCAATATGTCCAATGTAAGGCATTCCGTCAAAGTTTCCCGATTTCATCGTTAATTCTATCTACTCAAACTCTGGTTTTTCTGAGTTTGTAACTGAAATTGTACCAGACCGGAAACGGATCAGGATCACTGGTTAGGTTTTTATAAATGAGTGCAATTCAAACACTCTGTAAAGCCAAGCTGATTGTTATTCCACTGTCTGGTAATATGATTCAAAATGACATAACCAAGCTTGCATTATGCCATGCACTGGCAGATCCAAGTGGGTGTGAATTAACATGCCCCCTTCCCATCTTTCCTTCATGCAAATAAGTCATGAGGACAAACCAGAAATTAACCCTTTTTCACATTTGGAACTACTGTTTCTAGTTTTTTGGTTGTGGGCCTCACGGTCTGCCCATTATCCTTCTTTTTAGACACACAAGATCTTCATCTGAGGCCAATTTTATAGAGTTGCTATAAAGCAGAACTATAGAAGACTACCAGGCAAAATGTATATATTTTTTATGAACGTTTGACTGGTAACCAAAGAAATCTGGTAAGCAATTTTCTTGCTAAGCAAATATTTTTGGTAAGCAATATTAAGGAGACTACCAGGCAAAATGTATACATTTACATTTTTTATGAAAGTTTGGCTGGTAACCACAGAAATCTGCTAAGCAATTTTCTTGCTAAGCAAATATTTTTGCTAAGCAATATTACAGAGACTGCCAGGCAAAATGTATACATTTTTAATGAAAATTTGGCTGTTAACCACAGAAATCTGCTAAGCAATTCTTTCCACTTAGCAGCTCCATATAACTGGCCCCCGATGTCATGAACTTTATGCTATCCATAGCTGATAATCCGTGCACTGAAAGTGTGTGTATTTATATTTTTAATATTAACCCTAACTCCCTAGGCATTTTGGCTAGGAACCATCCCAAATCCTCCAAAATCCATCAACATGCAGTAAAAAGGTACCCCCAACTGTTGGACTTTGATGGAATTGGTACAGTAGCAAATGCAAAGCATCCATGGCTTGGCTATACACAGTCCTGAATCCAACAAAAGCAGCCGGTGGAGTTTGATGGATTTGGTACACATTGGTACAGTAGCAAATGCAAAGCATCCATGGCTTGGCTATACACAGTCCATGAATCCAACAAAAGCAGCCGGTGGAGTTTGATGGATTTGGTACAGTAACAAATGCAAAGCATCCATGACTTGGCTATACACAGTCCTGAATCAAACAAAAGCAGCCGGTGGAGTTTGATGGATTTGGTACAGTAGCAAATGCAAAGCATCCATGGCTTGGCTATACACAGTCCATGAATCCAACATAAAGCAGCCGGTGGAGTTTGATGGATTTGGTACACATGGCTACATGCTCTATTCAATGGGCTATACTGTGGCTATAATCCGCCAACATCAAGCAAAACGAGGTGGTGGGTTTGATGGACTTGGGGTAGTTAGGGTTAATGATTCTGGAACACAACACCATTAATAATATACTGGAGTCTTATATAGGGCAAAATACATCACGATGTGATACTTAAAGCACTTTACATTAGAGCTGTGAGTTACTGTTTAGAAATTTGCCTAATGGATAATTCATAGTTAAAACACATGAAAGAATTGTACCCCACTCAACAAGTTGCAAACGAAGATATAATGTTTTGAATGTTTTGATTTTTTGCTTAGGCCTACATTGTTTAAGTTATATAATAAATACTAAAGTAATTGCATTGATTAACATCTTCTTTTCTGCAAGAATAAAATTCTAAAAGACTGCACATTTGTATTTTTTTTTTTAAATACGGTTAACCCTAACCCCCTAGGTATTCTGGCTAGGAACCTTCCTGAATCCTCCAAAATCCATCAGTGCACTTTTGGAAACATGCCCTTATCTTCAAAATGCACCATGCATTTCCGTTGATCTTTTATAATTCAGCACTTATGGCCTGTACTTCTTGTCTTGCCAGGTAGTAAATTTGCCCCATTTGAAGAGGCGAAAGTACCAGTTTCCAACAGTGCTGCATTATTCCCCCAAAAAGTGCCCCTTGGAGGATTTTGCAGGATTTGGGGGTGGTTAGGGTCAGTGCTCAATATCATGAAAAGAAGCATGCGCTGATGCTAAGGTAGCAATATTTGTGGCATTTAAAAAAAGTTATTTATGAAGCATCTCGCTAGATACAATTTGTAAATGTTTGGTCAAACAAAAAGGCTAACCTCTCCTCCCCCCCCCAAAAAAAACCTTGGGGATAGGAAACCCACACATGCAGAAAACATGTAATACTATTCTATAGTGCTTATGCAGCATATGACGTCACAAGCTGAATGGCACCCTCGTTTAAAAGATCGCTCATTGGTTCATTTATGCAGAGCGCGCACATATGAACCAATGGGTGACCTTTTTTTGCCTTGAGGGAAACCCAGAGAATGACAATCACTGAGTATGCAAACACAGAGCAAGGGCAATTTCAGAGAGTTACTAAGCAAAGAATTTTGCTAAGCAAATATTTTTGCTAAGCAATATAAAACAGACTACCAACCAAAATGCATGCATATATTGTATGAAAGTTTGGCTGGTAACCAAAGAAATCTGCTAAACAAATTGTTCTGGTAAGCAATTTTTTTTCTGCTTAGCAGCTCTATGAAATTGGCCCCAGAGCACCACCAATTCAGGCAAAATGCTAATTTATAAATCATCCTCATCCGACACAAGTCTCCGTCAACTGAAACAAACGAGTGTTTGCATCAAGCTCATGATACAAAATATGCTCAATAAGGAGTCTCATACAAATCGTTTCGGTTTGCGGTATAACACCACGTGTTTATCTGAACTATTGCTGAGTGAGGTAACAGCTTCTGAAAAGAACCTTATCGCACAACTCTTTAACTCGACTGTCGCTAAGTGAGATTATGGTTCGGTGGAGAACCAATATCGGGCAACTCATTTCTCAACTATCGCTAAGTGAGAATGTGGTTCAGGGGGAATCATGGGGACTCCACGGGGTTCTCCCCTGAACCATAATCTCACTTAGAGACAGTCGAGATAAAGAGTTGTGCGATAAGGTTCTTTTCAGGACCCCGTTACCTCACTTAGCGAATAGTTGAGATAAACACATGGTGTTACCGCAAACCGAAACGATATCAATACTCCACCACACAAACACTTAAATCTTGAATCTCATACATGTTATATTACGTACAAATATATGTGAAAGAGAACCACGTTACTCTGGAAAGCTATTATTAAGTCAAAGAGCTTGTCTTATGTTAAACTGAACGGTCTACTATTAGTTTGTTCTCAGTGATCTATATCTTTTCACTACAAATTAGATACTAAGTTCCTCATCAAACAATGTCCTGAATTTTGCATTCATAAAATCTGTTCCTTTATCTCAAATATTTACGTAGTATTTATACATTTTTCAACATGATGACCAAAAATAAAAGTTGTTGTTCAAGTAACCTCGTGTAAAATTTGTAGTGAAAAAGGTGAATTCAAAATAAGGAACCTTTTCTGAGTTTCTGACAATTTATATAACCAAAATATCAGCTCATATCACAAAATAACTTTTTACAGCTCTTAGTACAAAAATCAACTGCCAGAGATACACTTTCTCTAAAATTATAGCTTTTCCTGTAAGAAAAATTGTCGTAAATACCAACGGTCAAGTAAGCCATGTGCCATCAAAAATATTTTAGACAGACATACATATGAGCTACAAAAGTAACATTGTTTCCAGTATTATGCAAAGTATTCCCCTGATTATAAAACATCTCAAATGCACTTACGATCAAAACCGCCTGGTACCATCCTCAATGGCAGAGCCAGGATTTTCAGATTGGGGGGGGGGGGGGGGGAACGAACAAAGGTTTTGCATGTATGCATCCAACCCTCCTTCCAAAACACCGCTTAAAGCAACCATTTTTTGTATCTGTTTTCTATTGATTTAATTTTGCCCTACACCGACGTGTGTATAGCACTGTATACTCGGTGCTTTCCGAGTGTCTGTGGGGAAAAAAAATTCACAGGCGACTCGGGCGGGACGTCTTAACCTCTCGACCACCGAGCTTGCCCGATGACGATTGGCCGGCTAGAATCCTATAAAACAGCGGGTTCCACGATATTTATAGGTCGATGTATCTGTTTTCTGTTTTTAATTTTTAATTATTTTTTTATATGCCACTTTTTAGCAGACAAATAAGTTCAGAAATACCAACAGGTTTGTGAATTTACCGACAAACACTATACTTTGCCAACAAGAAAGAAGAAGATATTTTGCATGTTTCTATATTGAATGTTTCCACAGCATTTGTTACAATACAATGTTATTATACAGACATTTGCTACCGCTGGTTTGGCATTTTATCACAAGCCAACCACAACCAGATACAAAATGGCATGCAAAAAACAAACAAACAAACAAAAAACATGCGCTCAAATTCATTTTTAACAGTTTGCCATGAAATGTTACAAAATGTTCACATGCGATAGATGCTTCCTGCAGTAAAACATGCGCTCAAATTCATTTTCAACAGTTTGCCATGAAATGTTACAAAATGTTCACATGCGATAGATGCTTCCTGTAGTTAACGATTCAATTGGTCAACTCTCCAGTATGGTACAATTATGTTCTGCAGATAGAATTATCATTATTACTATTATTATTATCATTTTTATTTGTTGGCATGCTTGGTTGCTCCTAGTTCTTGTTGCTATGGTAATCAGAATTGTTTTTACTCTTTGACACAGTAACACATCTATCTGAGAAATCTCACCAACAAAGGCCCCCTCATCCCCATCCAGTGTTGAGCATTTTAAATTTGGCTGGGATATTGTCCCGATAAATATTTCAGAGGTAAATCTCAACACTGTATGGGGGCGCGGGGATGGGGTGGTACTACATATCGTCCGAGGACATATAAGAAAAGTGAGTATAGGCCCTCTTTCACAATTTGTTTTTGTTTTTCAGAGGTCCCCAGAAGCTTATAATGTACACACCCACAGCAATGTGTTAGTCAGGATTTAGAACAAGGGTGTACAAACTTGCTGGAAATTTCAAAACAGAGTGCTTCAAAAAGTTAAGATCCAACAACAACGGGACCAATAGAATGGAACAATAGAGGTCCTCAATCATGCTGTGGGAACAATAGAAGAGAACAATCGAGGTCCTCGGTTAAGCAGTGGGAATAATAGAAGGGAACAATAGAAGTGCTTGGTTATGCTGTGATGTACAAATGCATGTGCCAACTTGTTTTGCAGCATGTTTCTTCTACCTTGATGCTATTTTTAAGTGAAAAAGGCTTAGACCAACAGAAGGAAACAACAGAGGTCCTCGGTTATGCTGTGAGAACAATAGAAGGGAACAATAGAGTTCCTCGGTTAAGCTGTGGAAACAATAGAATGGAACGATAGAATGGAACGATAGAATGGAACGATAGAAGGGAACGATAGAAGGGAACGATAGAAGGGAACGATAGAAGGGAACGATAGAAGGGAACGATAGAAGGGAACGATAGAAGGGAACGATAGAAGGGAACGATAGAAGGAACGATAGAAGGAACGATAGAAGGAACGATAGAAGGAACGATAGAAGGAACGATAGAAGGGAACGATAGAAGGGAACGATAGAAGGGAACGACAGAAGGGAACGACAGAAGGGAACGATAGAAGGGAACGATAGAAGGGAACGATAGAAGGGAACGATAGAAGGGAACGGTAGAGGTCCTCGGTTATGCTGTGATGTACGAATGCATGTGCCAACTTGTTTTGCAGCATGTTCCTTCTACGTTGATGCTATTTTTAAGTGAAAAAGGCTTAGAACAATAGAAGGAAACAACAGAGGTCCTCGGTTATGCTGTGAGAACAATAGAATAGAACAATAGAGTCCTCGGTTAAGCTGTGGGAACAATAGAATTGAACAATAGAATGGAACAATAGAACGGAACAATAGAACGGAACGATAGAACGGAACGATAGAACGGAACGATAGAACGGAACGATAGAACGGAACGATAGAACGGAACGATAGAACGGAACGATAGAACGGAACGATAGAACGGAACGATAGAACGGAACGATAGAACGGAACGATAGAACGGAACGATAGAACGGAACGATAGAACGGAACGATAGAACGGAACGATAGAACGGAACGATAGAACGGAACGATAGAACGGAACGATAGAACGGAACAATAGAACGGAACAATATAATGGAACAATAGAACGGAACAATAGAATGGAACAATAGAATGGAACAATAGAATGGAACAATAGAATGGAATAACAGCGGTCCTCGGTTATGCTGTGGGAACAATAGAAGAGAACAATATATGTCCCTGGGTATGCTGTGATGTATGAATGTGTGTGCCAACTTGTTTTGCAGCATGTTTGTTCTACATTGATACTATTTTTAAGTGAGAAAGGCTTACGTATCTAGTGATGCCTCCTGCTGTATATAGCAGACATTTGATTTTGGTTAGCACAAAGCGGCAACATGGAATTAGCTGCTGGGCTGGTACCACTAAAAAGCTTCATTTTTTTTTCTATTACAAGGCTTCATATTACTTAGTTTCTAAGCATGGTTTCTCGTTAGCTTAATTACTAGATATTATATATGGCCAGCATTACATGCGCGTAACTTAAATCTGACCTTATCCGTTAGTGACTAAAACGGTAATAAGGTTTGATCAATATCGGATTATGGTTTGAGATTCCCGATTCATGTCGTCATGATAATATAGGCAGCATACACTTTTGGTAAAATGTTGGTAAATATATCCATAGAATCATCTCTATAATCAAGAGATATGTACATAAAACCAATCTGTGAAAGTTTCAGTTTATTTCATTGTGCCGAATTGTGCCGAAAAACGCATTCCGATTATTTGTACTCATTCGGCTGACGATCCATTCCGGATTTGAATTTTGATTCACGTTTTCTTGAAAATGATTTTGATGTTTGACCTTCACAGAATAACTACTCAGGTAACTCGATTGCCATTACCATCATGAAACCCAGTGAGCTTTTGATTGATACATTTCTCCGTTCCTTTTTGGTTCATTACACCTCCTCCAAGCTTTAAGGAACGTGATCTCATCCATAAATTTCAAATCCCACTTCGTGCATTGAATGCAGTCCGTCTATAGAAACTGTGCGTGTACAGAACACAGACGCTATCTGTCAGCATTACGACCACTGTAGCGAGTGCTTACTAACAATACAAGCGTTCATACTCATCTGCCAATCACGGGGAAGTAAACAGCACCCTCTATCAGTCGTGCACGGAGCTGGTACCCAAATCACTGATCAGTTCCAAGGTACACTAGCAATTGCAGACGTCAGACATGTAAGGCTTTGTTGATTTCATTACCTCCTAGAGGCAGTCATCTTCCGGGAGGAAATTCTTTGGTCTAGATTATCGTGCAACATCGACAGTAACGTGGTCTCCCCCCACCCACCGAGGGGGGTGGCGTGACAGGTGCAAAGTAAGCGTGAACTTTGACATCAGGAAGCTGAGCCTGTAGAGGAAAGACATTTTAGGAAATGATTACAAAGTAATTATAGATGAAGCTTACATGTAACTAAAAGGGTATTCTAACTTTTTGTTGTTGCTATGAAACGATGTCCAATTGCAGCCAAAATTGCTGGATCAATTGGAATTCTGCCGTGCTGTGTTTTAAACCACTTTTTCACATAGGGGTATGACGTTTGCCTGATTTGTGAGGCCTCTCTTAGCTACTATACTTTGTACATGGGAAATTTGGTTGCCGCGTATACATGTATCACATATTTCCCCGCGGCAAAAAAAAAAGAAGAAAAAGAATACCCCCCAAAAAAAGCACGTCACCGCACCGATTTTGAAGCCGACCTATGACCAGAAACTGGAGGCTTTTTTTTTTGGCCTTGTAGTAGGCATAGCACACGCCATGCTGTAAAAGCTGCCACACACACATGTTTTGCACAATTGACAAAATTTCCATTTTTAAGGTAAACTTCTCATCTAATTTATAAACAAACGAAGGCATATAAAACTGAGATCTTTTCACTTTATGTTATTTAGTTATATTCTTGATATTGTAGTAAAGTTTTAATTTGTTAATAATCCTGGAAGTATTTTAAATAGAACGATGTATATGAGTAGTTTTAACACGTTGGCTGAAATCTACTACTTTTCCCATCGAGTGCACACACAGAATAAACAAGCGTCATTTCTTATAAACACCCCTGTGATAAATGCACTATCCTCGTGTGCTTCATTCCATGTATGGGGATGCCCTTACCATATATGGTAGCCCTGACCTTTAGCTACATCTCCATTCTACTACTCTTCTAAATTCATTTTCGTGACTTGAGATAGAGCTGTTCTAATGAATCCACGCATTTTGCTCAAAATACCTTATTTTGGGGCCAATTTTTAAAAGTAGATACTCTATCTTGTACTACACATTCCAAGGAATCTATTGGTGTATATTGATTTTCAAAACAACGAGTGTAGCATACAAGCATAACGCCGAGAAAAAACAGTTCAAACAATTTTCGTGATTGCTAAAAAGTACACCACGCAGCTAGCGATGAGCCAACACGGCCAACATGAACAAATTCTCAACAATCGAACATGTCCTGGTAAGTAATTTTGGTTTTCTATATATCTTAAATACTTACTGAAAATGTTGAATGAATCAATATTATGAAATTATTTGTGTAAATAATGAAATATTACGAGTAAAAATGACATTATGGGAAGAGGGGAGTAGCGGCATAAACGGTAATAGCATAAACAATGTCAACATGCTCTACATGCATCCTGCGTGTGTGCACACAAAGTATACAATGCGTACTGCATGTACTGCATGTACTGCGCTGTTACATCAAGTGTCATCCCTCCTCTCAAAATGGTGTTCGGATTTTGATGATTGCTAATAATAGTAGGCCCTATTTACCAAAATTGAGACATTTTCATGGTTCCTTTGATAAGTTTTTAATATTTAAACATTACTTCATGCCATGCAATATATTGTGTGTAAAAAAGTATTGTTTAATGTGATAAGACAGCTTTTTTCCCCTCTGTTGCATGCCAATTGGAATGAACAAAATACAAAATAAATACATGTCATGTACATGTACTTCGTGCAAATTTTCATTTCTATGTTTTGTTGCCATATGATTTGATAAGATTATGCATGTTATTCAAACTGTTTACTTTTTGTGTCATTTCAGATCACTGGCATCATGATCCAAGGCCAACATTTGGACTAGTTGAAGCCATTAGGGTTGCCATTGACGAGTCCCATAGTTTGAGCTACAGGAACGACTTTGTGCCAATACTGATCTGCATGGGCTTGAATGAACCAAAGATCGCACTACCCACTCTCTTGTCCAAGATCAAGCGTAAAACAGCTAAAGCAGAGAAGACCGGTGACTGGATGCAGTTATGTGTAGAGATGACTGACTTGACAGGGCAGAAGAAAGACATTGTTGGTCCTATGTGTGAAGCATATGGTCCCGACGCCAGTGCTCAGGCGGGATCTCCAAATGAGTTCACTGGATACTTAGAAGAGATTGGTGAACGAAGTCATCTTATAGCATACCGCGGAAATCGGTTTAATGTTCCCTTTCAAAATGGCGCTGCCGTTTACTATCACCATCACCGGAATCACATAAAGGATACACATTCATCACTCCCACTTCATAAACAGAACAATCAACTTTCTCGATCAGTGAAGTATGATTTGCAGGACCCGATAATAATTGGAGGCATCCGAGCCATGGGGATCATCAATACCCACATCACCCAACCCATCATGCACATGCTAGACACTGACAGTATATCAGTACTGCAGACCAGTGAATATTATACACGCCTGCACAAATCGGTGAGCGAATGGATGGTAAATCCCCAGCCGTTGTTGGACTGACAGTGCCCTTATGTTTGAGGACTTTGTTCAAGAAAGATGTATTACATCAGGCACTGTACGACACTGTCAGTGAGGAAATTGAGTTTAATACAAGGCAAGCATTATCAATAGTACTACACAACATGTATGTGTGCATCATGCGCCAAGTAGAGGACCATTTGCCAGGTGGGAAATTCCATACACCAGCTGAAAATGTGGTGTAGAGACCCAATCATGCCCAAAAGACAATGCGAAGTCTCAGAGCGAGTATTCGCAGGATTGGACTACCTGAAAGAAAAGTCCAAATATTTCTGCATTGGCAATGCAAGGCATTCTGTTGTGGACACAAAATCGGACTAAGTCGTATTTAGACAGCTGTTCTCCGAGTAAAAGAGATGATCTCATCAAAAGGCGACAACTAATCGTAAGACCATACAAAACAATACCAAGAAAGGTGAAACTCATCAAAAGAAAAGACGCGAAGATGTGGAGGAAAGACAAAAGTGCAGGCACTCAAAGAGAAAAAGTTGCTTACGCTTACTATCAGTAACACAGACAGTGTAATGAAGACATGTGGGCATGTTTGTAAAACAATTGAAGATGTGGATGAGTTGATCACCAGGAAACGGGAAGATGGAGATTCCGCTGTCAAAGAAGCACTTTTGCCAAATCAGATATTTCAAGTCAATCAATCGCGGACTTGTCAAGGTTCGCTATTTTGTGACTTCAGCAGGGAAACCGCTTACTTTGGAAGATCTTGCCAGTAGGTTGAAGATTATTCAACAAATAGAATCGCCAATATCTGAGGAGGCTCCTGATCAGTCCTTTGAATTGGTTTGGACAAACAGCAACAACGCATTATTACCACGAAAAAACTATTGTCCAAGGCTAAATAACAGTTCTAGTATTTCTAGATAAGAAAACTTCCATTTCAGATGACATTGTAAACAAGCGTTTATCCGTCCACATTTGCCTAGATCCAACGGGAGAAGAACTAATTACATACAAAGGACAGGTTGTATGCGATTGAGTTCTCTTAAAGACATAGAAGAATTAATGGAAGAGACATATAGGCCCTACTTGGATAAGGGATACAAGTTTTTACTCTTATGCGATCCACCCTATAATCAACTTTTTTGTTACCCTCTTAGAAAAGAGTGGGATGATGGATTGCTCTCCTTAATGTAAAAAATGCCAACAATGAGCGGTGAATATTAATTATCTTCAAGCAGGCCTGAATATTCGATTCTGATTGGTCGATCCATAGCAAGGAGTGTGATATAAACTTATATCGCACGCCCATATCACACCTCGTATTGTGTGTTCTAACTGCGGCGTCAAAGTTTGCTTGAAGATAACACGTTATCACACGCGTGCTCGTCAGATACGGAGCGGCGTCTGCGTCCCATATCCAACGCAGGTCGAAGGCCGAGTTGGATATGGGACGCAGACGCGCTATATTTTCCGTATCCCATCTGCACGCATGCGATAACGTATAATATCATACATGTATAAGCATCACATCGTATGGTACATCTTTAAATTGTTGCCAAGTAAAAGGTCCAACTAATTTTTTATTTTTTATTATCATATTGAAAGCGCATTTCCAATTTTAAAGCAAGCAATTTTAAAATGTAATTTTCATTCTTAAACAATATTGCTAATTTTTTTTTTTAAAGATGGCCTTTCTATGTATTTAGTCACAACTAATTCAAACAATGTTGCAATATTGTTGTGAATAGTTATTTTGTATTACTTGTACGGTATCAAGGTTTTAGCCAGGATTTGGTAAAAGGGTGTCCAAATTTGCTGGAAATTTAAAAACTGGGTGTCCAAATTGTTCACTTACAATTCATTTACATGTAAATGACAGATAAAACAGGGTGTCCAAATTTAAAACAGGTTGTCCAAAAGACACACAAACACCCCTCTGGCTAACACTATGTACAGTATACAGGTGCATGTAGCAGTAATTCTATATACATGTAGTATAATGTGCAGCAACAATACCATGTATGTTGACAAGGATTTCTCAAAACATTTTTTTTGCATAGTTAATGAGGTAACCAAGTGGAATCATTTTGATGAAGTTAATTTGCATATGTTAATCATTTTTTAAGTATTTATGCCTCAGAATATCATGTCCACTACTCAGACTGTGTACCTATCAAGTTATGAATGTCACAGGCCATTTTATGTACCTTGGAGAACTCCTCAAAGTTTTCGCATATTTAATTAGGTGAGTTCTTGCCATCCACTCTTGCACAGATATTTATACATACTTGATGCAAATCAATGGTTACAATTCAAAATTGGTGCTAGATACTTTTGTCAAACACGGTGACACATATTATAAATGTGTTTAGGAATATAATCATGTCAAAAAAATAATGGCGCGGTGTTCCTAATTTGCATATTTGTGATTTGAATACCTAATTAGCTAATTTGCATATTTAATTAGATATTGATGTGAATGCAGGTTTAAAAGATGCATCTTAGCACAAGTAACCATCATACCAAATTTGATCACTGTACTACAAGCAGAACTTGAGATATTTAGTTACGCATATTTAATTAGCTGTACTTAGTCATTTTTCGATGATTTTATCATTTGCAGATTGAATTTGGGTGCAAACTTGCCTTTTTAGGAGCCCAGTGTACAAAAATTAAATACAATACAACTCTAAATTTTACATTACCTGATAAACTTGTGAAAAGTGTGATGCTTAGTGTGATTGTTAGTAATTTTAAGAACTTGGTTATTAAAATAAAGAGTCTCAAAGTTGCCAAAAACCCATTTTTAGCCAAAATTGACCTTTATCGCCAGGTTTTCGACCACTTTTTTAGAATTTCTAATAACGATAACTCCAGAACGCATTGCTCGATTAACATGATTCTTGCACCAAATTAAATATCTTGCTGAGATCTTTAAAATAACACCTATTTTGTTTAATTCCCATGTATTTGAAATTTTAGTGTGCTATACCTACTTGTAGCGGTTTTCGGTATCGCAAATTTCTACTGTACCTACCCTTAGCCTCCTGATGCCAGCGCGTGTTATCAACTGGCAGTCGTACAGCTCAATCCGCTGGAGACTCTGGCATCCCATCAGATGTTCTAGCGACACGTCGGTGATCAAGGGGCAGTTGTCTAGCTCAATGACCTGCAGGTGCTCCGTTGCACAGGTGCTGGTGCCTATGTGTCGTATTCCCTCGTCCGTGATGAGCTCACAGTGGGAGAAACTCTGTTCCACCAAGGAAAGCAAACAAAGTTACTTTTTGACCTCTTGACCCAAATTGACACCATCTAGCGATAATAATAATAGTGGATTTATAAAAAGCGCCAACTCCATCACGATGTGATGCTCAAGATGCTTTTTACACTATTATCTCTGTCATCAGGCTACTTTAAAAAAAATCATTCCTGGATCATTCTCAACTTCCTGGGAAGTATACAGCTCCGGCAGCCTGTTAGGCGCTCAACAACTAATCAAACACAATTACCATCTCTGCCCTCACGGGTCTCCATTTCTACTCATGGGTGAAGATAAGCAATTCACGGTTAAAGTGTCTTGCTCAAGGACACAAGTGCCGCAAACTGGCATGGCTAGGATTCGAACCCACATTCAGACTCTGAGCGATGAAATTTTCAGGTATCACCAATATTCTCACGATCCTTGACTTGTATGCTATAAAATGCTACGGAAGGGGTAGACTGGTCCTCCGTCTTTATCCTATCGAGGATAAAGATAGGCTCCTGGTGCACCATTCATGGGGTTTCATTGGATACATCGTGAAGATATGACGTCACACTAGCTTCCAACCAAGGTCAAAGTTGAGCATCAGGGAAAATATGGCGGCTGCATGGCCAGGGTCTGGTGTAATTCACACACCTCTAGCTCAAAGTGTGACGTCGGACCTTCAGGCTATGGAAGGGGACCCAGGGAATCTAACTTTGAAGCATGATTTACAAAAATAAAAGGCAACAATAATGAAGAAGTTCATACCAGTTTCTGCATATTGGGGCAACCATTGGCCATATGTAACAATGTAGCATCAGTTATCTGAAAAAAAAGAGGAAATGTTTTTTTTTTTTTAATTTGAAATAAAATTTAATAACTTGTTATACAAAATCGAAGATTGTTAAATAATTATACTGAACAGCAAAAGAAACGCAAGTCCGAGGTCTTGTCAAGTTTTCAAAGAGAAGACAAATCACTCATTTAATGAAAAATGCTTTCAATTTGTGAGCTGAAAGTGACTGTTGAATGTGAAAATCTTGCAATGCAATTTCAACAGTCACTTTCAGCTCACAAACTGAAAGCATTTTTCATTAAATGAGTGATTAGAAACAAAATGGTTTGTCTTCTGTTTGAAAACTTGACAAGACCTCGGACTTGTGTTTCTTTTGCTCTCCTCGGACTTGCGTTTCTTTTGCTGTTCAGTATATTTCAACTAGGAATGTAGAGTTTTTTGGTGTTTTTTTTTGTACCTGAATACAAATTTATCCAACTAGCAAAAATGCATCGCCCATGTTTTTTTAAACTATTTCACTGACAATTTTGGGATTATTATTTTTTCTTATTCTGGGAATGGTTCAGGTTGTTATCCTTGAATAACTGGACTTAACTGCTTGTAAAATCATACATCAACAAATATTTTGTGAAATGTGTTATTTTCAAGTATTTGGTTTTCTTTGTAAAAAGGAAAAAAAACAAAACACTTTTCAGATTTAAAAACCAGGGGTGTGATTGGGCAGTTTTTAAAAATCCACATAAATTTTGCTAGGGGTATTGGGGCCGCTGTTGTGAACAGCGCTGGGGTGAAATCTATAGTTCTGAGCATTTGCTTTCCTTTATTGCTTTAATCTTTAAAATCCAGAGGATCACAACATTGCGATTTGTAAAAATCTGGAAATCCGGAAATATCTGGACAAATCACAACCCTGAAAAACAAAAACAAATCCGGACACGTACAGTGAAATAGTCAGAAACTCAAACACTGCATTTTTAAGAAACAAACACTTCATTATTGGTAATGGTCAGGAGGCGTTTGGGAGGGACCCATTTTTTTCCATCTCCTATTTATAGACAGACCCCATGGCCTGGAATTGGTACATAGAGGGGGCCCCAGCTGGATGCAGAGGGGCCCAGTTGCACTGGCTGTCTTGCCGCACAGGGGTGGGGGTAAGGGGGGCACGGTGACCAGCACAGGGGTGCACCAGACTGGCTTAGGTCTAGTGTGACAAACGGCTACAGGTGTGTGTCATCATTCAATGTAACACAAATATACATAGGGTATCTTACCAGTGAACATTCTTCAAGGTCCATTCTTTCTAATTTAGAACATGTCTGGAATAAAAATCAAACGGGACAAGAAGAGAATAACAGGAGCTGAATTCTGATTGAAGCTCAGACTACCAACGACAGATGAAAAAGTAAACAAATTCTGGCTGATCATCGATTAAAACTTGTTTGAAAACATTCTGCTAAGGGAATATACATGTTAAGTCTGCCTGGCAGCTATTAGCTCAACAAAGATAGACAAGTGTCTGCGTAAAGTGTCTGCGTAAAGTGTCTGCATAAAGTGTCTGCACAAATGCACATTTTCCCACCAAAATTGTAAATAATGGAAGGTACTCACTCTTGCTAAGGCTAAGAAGCCGTTATCTGTGAACTGGGAGCAGCCGGCCACTTCCAAGGTTCTGTAAGAACCAAAAGACACCATGAATCTGACGGTGAGTTGTGACACTGCATCTGTATGTTGGACGTGGAGCTTACACACCCCCTTTACTGGGAGTACCTTGAGTATGGGGTTTGGCTCGGGTTCCAGTGGGATTTAATACAAGGTCCACAGGGGACGAAAGCTCAAGAAATGACGCCCACGCCAATCTGAGCCTCCCCAAATAGAATCCACAATATTCCTGGATTAAAAGGTGGCTCGTCTTACCTGAGTTTCTGGCAGAAGTTACTGAGAGCTACTAGCGTTGCATCTGTGAGGTGCGCACAGCTGGATAGGCATAACGACTGCAGCTGCCTGCATCCACGGGCAAGTCTTTGCATACCATCGTCTGTCAACAACTGCGGAGCAATATCATTCACACGACAAGCAATGTTTAAGAAACCGTAATATGCGCTGACTGGAATAAATAGAAACCGACCTCGGAAACAATCACTTCCAAGTGAACATACGACATTGGGTAATGTTAGCAAAACTACTTCTGCGAGTATGGCTACTTTCTTTGTATCAAGATGAATATTAAACATGCGAAAGTTTCAGCTAATTATGTTACGTCGTTATCAATAAAATTGTGAAAATACATTCAGATTTTTCATGTTCATTCTCACTATCGCCAGAGGAAAAAATTTCAGGTGGGAAATTGCTAATTTTACTAAAACGAGTGTACCTCAGACAGAAAGATTCCAAGGTAGGTTTTTATATGCAGGGCCGGATTTAGACATGTGGAGGCCCCTGGGTAGCCTTCAATAGTGGAGGCCCACCCTACCTTAGAATACTAAAAACTAAAAGGTGACAAGAGTCACAAGACATAGTTACAGTCATCCATAAAGTAAATTTTTTATCTGAATAAGCAAGCAAGCAGGTCAATCATGATCAATCATAACAAGAATATAGTACAGTACATATACTTACAGACCAGCCTACAGTTCAGGTCAGCCTACATTTTTCCTTACAATTTTTTTTTTCATGAAATAATATGTGGAGGCCCCTGGTTGTGGAGGCCCCTGGGCAACTGCCCAGCTTGCCCAGTCCTAAATCCGGCCCTGTTTATATGTTAAAACTGTCATCATTTATGTTTTTCAAGATTACCATAACCAGTAGTGCATAAACTAATCCGTTGACCAGTTCACTGGGCGACGCCATAACTGCGGTGGTGTCGACATTCTGCACAGTTTTCATTTCCTACGCAGTCCAGTGCTTCTTCAACCAATCCGAGGAAACGCTAGCGTACTGCGTATTTAAGAATGCGTATGACGCGCGCGTACAGTGTGGTACCACTGCAAGCAATGGCGGAAAACAGAGGTCGCCGGATTAGTCTATAAGGACTTTGAAGGGACAATATCGTCATGATCAGAACAGAATTTCGACAGGGCACAGAATCGGTGTCCTAGTTTAAGATGAACTCGGTGATGGAACATTATTCCCCAAAAATGCATGCTGGTCCAGATAACGGGGCGCGATATGATCATATTACCATGGTTACTGCATAAATAATGATATTTATGCATCAGTCACTGTAATATGATATTATCGTATTACAGTATTATCGTATTTCAGTGAGGTGGTAAGGCTCCAAGTATTGACGGAAAAGCGTCAGGTGACAGCAAATATCAACTTTTGAGAGAACTTTTTATATTTATTTACTTATTTATTTTATATATCTTTTATTCTCCCCCACCCCCCCATCGAGTTCTAGCCTGCACTTTGAGTGGCATTTTAAGAGCATTGTGTTATGGCAACCTTTCATAAAAAAGAATTTAAAAAAATAAATTATTGTGCCCTGTTTTCTAGGCCAGTGCATGCTCATGGGGTATTATTTTCAGTCACTGGGTTCATCTAAAACTAGGACATTGATTCCATGCCCTGTTGAAAGTCAGCTCCGATCGTGACGATGTGGTCCCTTTAATGTAATGCAGTATATTGAGAAATCTCTCCAACTGGATAAGCCAGTGAGTGTCGATACGCATCTTGGCAGTGACTTTAAGGTAATCCATCACGCATAACCCGTTTTTAGTTTTGACGTTTTCCAAATCCTGGTAGTGATCACCATGGACAATTTCACAGAGCTTCTCATCGGCAAATTTTGCTAAGCACATATTTTTGTTAAGCCGTTTGTTGCGGGCAACCAGCCAAAGTCTATACAATTTCTATGAACGTTTGGCCGGTAACCACTTTAACCCGCTAAGCAAATATTTCTACTTTTCAGCTGATTTACGGTCTGCTTACTACAATGAAATTGAACCCCCCCAGAGAGGGCTTGTGTCAGTACGCTAGATATTTTACCAGGATTGCTTTGCTCCACCCAGGAGATAATTCTGGGATCTACGATGACTCTCATATCTTATTGGATTTAACCCATCCACTGCCATGCTGCATTACCTCAGCTATCAGAGGTTATTTTGGGTTACCACACAAAATTCAATTACAGCTTAGGGAGCGTCTCAAAACCCGAAACGTTCTTGTTCCGTCTTGAGGCTTGTCTCGATAATCGTACTTGCGTAGAGGGGATCTATCAAAGATGGCCAGAGCTCGATGATCATTTTTGGCAGCCGGGGTGATAATGAATGTCGAGCCTACAATATTTAAGAGGGGAAGGTGGAAGTTTGTAGGACTTTTCGGGTTTACTTACTGCACAGCCCTGTACGTTGAGGGTTGTCAAATATGGACTGTGAGTTCCTAAATGTGTTAGCGAGTCGTCTGTTATCTGCAAACAAAAGAACATGTGTCAATCAATCATGTACCAACCAAAGCCAAGTGTTTAGCTTCAAGTCGCACATAGGATTTCCCAAGTTTCACCAATTTTAAAATTTCTAAAATATATTTTCCATGAGGCACAATTTATGATGTTACTCATACAGTCATGATAAATAAATGTACCTAGAATGGGTTGAATGTACTTGGTTGGCATATACACCATACTTGTATGACTCAAATCGCAGGGACTCTCGAGTCCAACTCAAAACCAAATTTGTAATGACTCATATTCGAGTCAATATCAACTCACGAGTCAGGACTCAACGGTTGTGTTTTATGCCCCTGGATCCTGCACTGGGACTCACGAGTCAGGACTCAACGGTTGTGTTTTATGCCCCTGGATCCTGCACTGGGACTCACGAGTCACGACTCAACGGTTGTGTTTTATGCCCCTGGATCCTGCACTGGGACTCACGAGTCAGGACTCAATGGTTGTGTTTTATGCCCTTGGATCCTGCACTGGGACTCACGAGTCATAACTCAACGGTTGTGTTTTATGCCCCAAGACCTGCACTAGGACTTGACACCGAGCACTAGGACTTGACACCGAGCACTCTGACTGTGACTCAAGGTTTAAGGATTCAAATCTGACATTCACCCCTGTCAAAGGTGTAGCCGGGAGGTCCAAAGGGGCCACGCCCCCCTGTTGCCATCACCAAGGAAGAAAAACAAATTCAAAACCCCAGTACTAATGTACCTGCTGAAGTAGTTTGTTTTAATATCAACTCACGAGTCAGGACTCAACGGTTGTGTTTTATGCCCCTGGATCCTGCACTGGGACTCACGAGTCAGGACTCAACGGTTGTGTTTTATGCCCCTGGATCCTGCACTGGGACTCACGAGTCACGACTCAACGGTTGTGTTTTATGCCCCTGGATCCTGCACTGGGACTCACGAGTCAGGACTCAATGGTTGTGTTTTATGCCCTTGGATCCTGCACTGGGACTCACGAGTCATAACTCAACGGTTGTGTTTTATGCCCCAAGACCTGCACTAGGACTTGACACCGAGCACTAGGACTTGACACCGAGCACTCTGACTGTGACTCAAGGTTTAAGGATTCAAATCTGACATTCACCCCTGTCAAAGGTGTAGCCGGGAGGTCCAAAGGGGCCACGCCCCCCTGTTGCCATCACCAAGGAAGAAAAACAAATTCAAAACCCCAGTACTAATGTACCTGCTGAAGTAGTTTGTTTTAATTTGCCCCCCCCCCCCGTTCAACATTTCTGGGTACTTCTGGCTATGCCTGTGACCCTTACAACCCCATGTGGAGGAACCCCTCAAAAGGACAATATCGTCACGATCAATAGGGCATGGAATCAGAGTTCTAGTTTTAGATTAACCCAGTGCCTCACATTATAATAATAATAATAATAATGTGGACTTATATAGCGCACGTATCCACCAAACACCATGGTGCTCAAGGCGCATTATATTATTACGCCTGCTCATCAGGCGCATAAATAATTCCTGAAACCATCTCAGCTCCCTGGGGAGTATACAGCTCAATTGCTGCCATTACAGCGCATATAGGGCTAATCAAACACAACAACCAACTCTGCCCTCACAGGTACCCATTTACCCCTGGGTGGAGAGAAGCAATTATGGTAAAGTGTCTTGCTCAAGGACACAAGCACCATGGTCGCGATTGGGATTCGAACCCACATTCTGACGACTCAGCCATCAGAATACAAATCCGATGCACTAAACCGCTCGACCATGGCACTCCATAACGATGATTTCGGTATTTAACATGATAAGGATAAGTATAAATGAGCCAGTCATTTTTCAGTCACTGTTCTTAAACTAGGACACCGATTCCATGCCCTGTTGAAAGTCAGCTCTGATCGTGACGATGTCGTCCCTTTAACTTACTTGATGACATCCTTTACAGATGAGCAGAGCTAGTTTTGGGCAACCTCTGGCTAGTGCCTCGATACCGTTGTCGGATAGCTTATCACACCAGGACACGTGGAGATTATTCAGATTGGAACATCCGTCGCTGAAACGAGAACGATGATTTTCGGTATTTAACAAATTTCACATTGTTTGATAACGAACATGAACAAACCGATGAGAAAACCAGGCATTTGGTGGCAAAAAATTTGATCCGTCACTCTGCCCTTTCCACATTACAGCGTTTGAGAATGATCGTGACAAACTTAATGGAAACCAGTCATTTGGTGGCAAAAAGTTACATATTAAATAAAGTTTTGTTCGTGGTCTTACAACTCGAGAGCGGTCATAATATTCTCCATGTGTTAATAAGTTAAGGCTGTGCCGGGTACCCGGGTACCCGGATACCCAACCGAAAATGTCATTAACCGGTTCCATTTTTCGGTTCCAATTACCCGTTAACGACTTTTTAAAATTCCGACTGAACATTTTAAGCCACACAAAATAATAAAAGTCTGATTTTTTTTACTATTAAAATGAAGAAAACTTGGATGAAGGCTTTACAAGCAACATTTGCCGACAGCCTTTCACATACTGGCAGGCTTTTGTTTGAAATTTTATACATTCAGGAGTATTTATGTTTTGACAAAATTGTTTACGGGTACCCGGGTATCCGAAAATTTCCGGGTATCCGAAATAACCGAAAACGCACAGCCCTATATAAGTACACATTTGGTAGCAGAGCTATGAAATTGGCCCCTACTTAACATATACTACTCAAAACAATTTAGGGAACACCAGATTTTTAAACATCAAATAGGTTTGAAATGTTCCATGAACCGGGATTTTCATTTGCAACCCCCTCTCTCTTTCAG
Source organism: Zoroaster sp. YZ-2022 (assembly GCA_029582265.1). Taxonomy (NCBI): domain Eukaryota; kingdom Metazoa; phylum Echinodermata; class Asteroidea; order Forcipulatida; family Zoroasteridae; genus Zoroaster; species Zoroaster sp. YZ-2022. The sequence goes on along the minus strand of CM055827.1, from coordinate 6,841,471 downwards.
TACAGTGGCGGATTTAGGGGGGTGCGCAACGGACGCTCGCCCCCCCCCTTATTTTTGCCGAGTCAAAAAATACAAATAAATAAATACCTTGTATAGGGCCTCGCGCTACACACTCGCATTTTTCAACTTTAAAATTAGCCCTCAAAGTTTGCGCCCCCCTTTCTTAAAATCCTGGATCCTCCCCTGCAGTAGTCATGTCATGAAATGTGTAATCACTACATGCATCCTTTATCATCTGTTTCATTGTGCAGTTGTTTCTCATCAATTCTGTGAAACATTGTGTTTATCTGAAATGTATGATCTTGCTTTAACTGAGATTTTTCCCGGTGTTCCCTAAATTGTTTTGAGTAGTATATACACATACCTTAAAAACTTGAGTGCCTGATCTGTGATGGACGTACACGAATCTAGATTGAGTTGATTGAGTTTACTACTGTACTTGCTGAGGCTTATGGCGGTTTTATCGGTAATTTTCTTGCAATCGCTCAGATTGAGCACCTCTATATTTCTGCAGTTCTGTGCAAATGTGCTGCGATAAAAGAACAGGCGAAATCAATAACAAAATGTTTGCACTCTTACACAAAGTGCTTTTTTTTACATGATAGAGATCTTTTGATTACCCCTTTTGTTAAAACTAGGTCCTACAGTGAACGGAGTTTTGCGTACGCTGCTCCCGAACTGTGGAACAACATCCCTGATGTATTTAAGAGTTCAAACACTATCAATAAATTTAAGTCCCAGGTTAAAACATACTTGTTTAACCCTCCTACTGTTTGACCATTTGAAACCATTCAAAATTTCCACTTTCAAAAATGGCCATTGGTTTTGTACACACATGGTGATACCATTTGAAAAGTGTTGGTAGCAAGCTTTACTACCATTCAAATCCATTCAAATGATTTTTGAATGGTGGATACACTACACCTTGGTGTGTTTCCATAGCCGAATGGTTTCAAATGGTGAATGTACTACACAGTGGCTTATAAATCATTCAAATGGTTTTGAATGGTGGATATACTACACCTTGGTGTGTTTCACAAAACGAATGGTTTCAAATGGTGCATCAACTTGTCTGAAAAAGGCACCAGAAGTAGGAGGGTTAATAAGTAAATGTAGGTTCATTGTAGTCGGTTATTGTAAAATCTTGTAATCTGATTTTAAGAGTCGGTTGGGATGTGTAATTGTAAGCGCATAGAGACCTTTATTCGAAGGTATTATGCGCTATATAAGTACTGTTCATTATTATTATTTTACGTGATGTCCCAATGCATTTTAACATTATTACCACTGCTCACTGGGCCAATATCATTCCTGAGAATGAGTACATGTATGTATGTATGTAGCCAATACAAAGCGAGGTAATTAGGTGATGTGTGTTTGTTTCCGGTGTATCACAATCAGTTTGATTACATTGTTAAAGAGAGTGTGCACCTTTGGAAATTACCTGAAGAAGAAATTGCTGAAATATAATCTAAAAATCTTACTTGACGTGAAGTTGGTGATGGTACCATGCAAACAAATGTCTGTTGGATGGTAACTTATTAATTAGTCCGTCTGACATGTCATTTTTGAGACGAACTTACATTGTAAATGTATTACAAATGTGAAATGGATCATGCCCGTTTTGCCATACAGCATGCAGACAAACTAATCTAGGGGTATTATCACTATTTTCTCATTAACCCCAACCTTCCCAAATCCTCAAAAATCCTCTTTGCCAAAGTGAAGGATTTTGAAGGATTGAGGTTACATGCTACATGCTCTTTGCTAAAGTGATGGATTTTGGAGGATTGAGGTTATTAGGCATACTTGCCTTTCCATGGTACATGTACATCCATGTTTGTTGTAGTGATTTGCAAGGTCAGTGCTTGGGTCATTGGACACTGTTTATTGCTCCATGCATGCAGGGAGGGTCCCTGGCCATGTACATGTATCACAGATTAGAAGCACGTGTGTGCATACATGTCAAGTGCTTGCTTTACTACTGAAAGATTTTGGAGGATTCAGGTTATGTGTAAGCAAGTGGGCCTAGGGAGTTAGGAAGGATTCAGGTTATGTGTAAGCAAGTGGGCCTAGGGAGTTAGGAAGGATTCAGGTTATGTGTAAGCAAGTGGACCTAGGGAGTTAGGAAGGATTCAGGTTATGTGTAAGCAAATGGGCCTAGGGAGTTAGGAAGGATTCAGGTTATGTGTAAGCAAATGGGCCTATGGAGTTAGGAAGGATTCAGGTTATGTGTAAGCAAGTGGGCCTAGGGAGTTAGGAAGGATTCAGGTTATGTGTAAGCAAGTGGGCCTAGGGAGTTAGGGTTTTAATGATACAATCAAATAAGCTGAAACATTTATCTCTTCTTTCATATAAAGTATGGATACATTTACAGACATTGTACAATTCCATTTTAAGATGCATATTCCATACATAGGTCATAATTATTCTTCACACAAATTTGCAGTATGCGCATTCTTGTCGCTACTTCCGGTTGCAAAGTTGGCATAACGTTGTGTAATTTAACCTAAATTCCTTGATTTGAACGTTCAATAGCGATTCTTGAGGCAGAAATTGACATCGTTACTTAGATTTTGAGTCTTTACAACATATATGTTAAATGCAAGTCCCAAGCTTCCTAATTTCTTGCGTAACCCCTTAAAGAAAAGGGTGGTCAATGCATTTCCAATGGGCTTCTGATGATCAGCACGTGCGAAGTGGGCGTGGTTTATGTTGGAACGACATGAAACTTGCGCACAGGATAGCAAGCTTGTCAGAGTGCATACTTTACGCACAGGCGACATTCAACAAAGCCGACTGGACAATAAAGGAATTTTGAGTGACAGCTTAGGAAAGAAACAAGTCAACTCCTTTCCTTCACCAGCGTATGTCTTAACTTTATTCTAATCACTGATGTAATTCTTAAGTCACGTTTTTTTTGCCCTTCTCTGATGTTTCTAAGAAGCACTGTATACTCGGTGCTTTCGAGTGTTTGCGGAAAAAATAAATAAATAACTATTCTAATTAAAAGCACACCTATACATGTATACTTACTTCAGTGCATCATCTGTGACACTCTGACAACCACGAAGGCTAAGATTCTTAAGGAAGCCCCCGCAACGTTTGGAAATATTTTCTACAACTTTACCCTGCAATAAAAAAAAACATGCACATGTATAATAAAGAAATAAAGAATACAACAAAAAAGTTTAATTTCCTTCATGTAAAAATCTTTTTTCTCTGAATTTGGTTGAAGATCACCCGTCTTCTACCAACATTTTCCGGAATTTTTTTTGTTTTCATTAGAACACTGATAATTACTAACCTCTACATCAGTTTGGAAGTTAAATAAATCTACTTTCTGCCAGTTACTGCCATCCAAGGCGAGTTGATTCCAAGCCTGCAAATGGAAAAGAAATGATAAAAAAAGACAGAGATTTCATTAAAACTGTGCAATTTCAATACCTGATCTATTTTCCCCCAAAATAAAATAAAAAATCCCCCAGACACACCCCTTTATTGTTTTGCTTTTTTAAATGTTTATATTCAAAAGAAACATGTTAAGATAATAAGTAACAATAATCAACAAGCACATGTACTGACACTACCTTCTTTTATCCGGGACAGGAGTAAAAAAAATTCCCCCAAGGGCTACCACTTACCCCTACTCCAGAGCAGGGCTGGCAATTTCCCATGAAAACCCAATTTACCGGGGCAATACAAATAAAAGTGCCTAAATGAACATATGACGGGCCCAACCATAAATTCATTTTGATGCATCGATTAACGATGCTTCTGAAGATTATTTTGAAAAATGTGCCATTTTAAATCATTTGTTACCCTTTCCTTAAGTAAAATAACAATATTCCGATGAAAAAGTGTTTTTTTTCTTTGGACATTGGTGTCAAAATAGCCAAAAACATGGGCGACACATCTTTATAGGGACAGTATTGTCACGATCAACAGGGCATGGAATCGGAGTGCTAGTTTTAGATTAACTAAGTGATTGAAAATAATAGCCCACATGATAAGGTCATATTACCGTTGCTGCTGCATAAATGACCCAGTGTATTTCAGTCACTGTGTTCATCTTAAATTAGAACACCGATTCCATGCCCTGTTGAAAGTCTGCTCTGATCGTGACGACACTGTCCCTTTAAGACAAAACCACTATGTACATCACACACATACCTTTGACACCTGGGCACATCGACATAAGCTTACGACATCTAGGTACGAAAATATCCTATAGAGGAGTAAATATGATGAAAGCATTTCAGGAGGATGGAATAGATGAAAAAGTCCAGCAAATCATTCATGAAGCTGTCAGTTCAATTCAAACAGCAAACTTTGTATCATGCCAAAAATACAGTGTGAAATGTCCAGTTATATTTATAAAAAACAGTGACAACAATTTCTTCACAAATGTAAATTGTACTTGAGTAGTAAATTTTTTGGTTGTTGTTATGAGGCCTATAGATACAATTCTGGTAATGAAACCAAGGATCCCTCAAAAGCACACTTTAAGTATTGTAGCTCAGAAGCCTGAGGAAACCTGTAAACAAGGGCACTTGCTATGTGAACCAGATACACAGGGGTAAACCCCTACTCTTCTGGGTTCTTTTATGTGCATTACTTTAATAATCTAATACACAGGACCTACGGCTTAACGTCCCATCCCAAGCATGAATCAATTATTATATGCTTGCTCAAGGACACAAGCGTTGTGACCGGCCAGGCTAGGATTCAAACCTACATTCTGGAAGTTTATCTCATGACAATAAAAAATCAGTTGGGAGGTAATTTACTAAAATGATATGATAGAACCTCGGACAGAATTATTTCAAGGGAATATTTGGTAAAATCATTAACTCTACACCAAGTAATTACCATATAAACCTGTGATGGCTGCATATTTAGTTTGATTAGAGTTTTCAGTTTTGGAAGCAAGATTGATTTTTAAACTGATGAAATTGTGTTGTGTTGTGTTGTGATTGTAAGCTAGACATCCTGTTAATTTATAAACAATTGCTGAGCCCAATTATCACTCAGACTTGGTCCAATTATAATATACACAACAACTGTTTACTTTGTAATAAATCACTAGCTAATCACCATCTAAATGTCAGTGACCTATCCCCTATCCCTTAATATATACTAAGGTCCTTTGTCTCTCTCACACACTTTTGGACTCTCTCGTTCTCTTGCTCCACACTTCATTATGGTCTTGAGATGTATCTTTGTTAAAGCCACAGATGTACAATAAAATATTCTGTTATAAGCCCAAAGATCGTCTTAGACTATCTCCTTGTTCGTCTCTTCTACAACTCTATACGGCCGGCTCAAGTAATACATCAAATTCTAGTATTACATGATTTTCATGTGCCAAAAGTAAAAAATCCTGAAAAATGGGTAGCATGCCTGGGCCTCCCTTTAGTCTAGAGGACAAAACTCCCTGAACCTCCTGGATGTTTAATTTACAGAGTCTTCACATCCCCACAAACAAGAAACTAGAGGTTTGGACACAATACAGGCTACTTTCTTTCTTTCCTTGGTGGCTACTTGAGGCAAAGGGAGATTTGTAAAAAAAATCCTGAAATCAGGAAAAATCCTGAGAAACAGGCCTGGTTATTGAAGCAAGGATAAAGATCTAATCAACACAGCTTGTTTTAGTGGAGTGATCCGATTTTCAAATGTATGATCTGAAATTGTTTTTATTATTTAAATTGCACTTTACATTATTTGCATATTTGTTGAAAAACTCAATTCAACAAATATGCAAATTACTTGAATTGCACTTTAAGTAATTTGCATATTTGTTGAACTGTTCGAGTTCTTCATAAAATTTGTGTTCAATTGTCTTTCATATTGCGACTTACAATTGATCGTTCAAGTTATTTACAAATTTTAGCCCTAACATCCCCAAGTCCATCAATATCCTCCAAGGACCACTTTTTGGAAAAATTCAGCACTTCCAGAAACTGGTACTTTCACCTCTTCAAATGGGGCAAAATTACTACCTGGCAAGAAGTACAGGCCATCAGTGCTGAATATGAAAGATCAACGAAAATGCATTTTGAAGATAAGGGCATGTTTCCAAAAAGTGCACAGATGGATTTTGGAGGATTCAGGAAGGTTCCTAATATTAATTACTGAATTATTTAGAATTTTATTGAAGAAATAAACCCCCACAGACTACCTTTAAATTGAAATATCAACAGTCAGCACCATCTAAAGATGTATCGCCCGTGTCTTTGGCTATTTTGGATGCAATTTCTAAAAATATTTCTTTTCATCGGAACATTGCTACGTTACTCAAGAAGGAAAACGTGCTTTGAAATGATACCTTTCTTCATAAATTTATTCCCGAAATAAATTTATTGTGGGTCCAGTCATGAATTCATTTGGGCACTTAATTTCTTTTTCACCCAACCTTCCGACAACTATTTTGTGAAATATCACAGTATAAATTATTAGTTTTTTGGTCTGAAGTGATATAAACAATGTTCTGATAACAGGATAGTGAAAGCATGGGCGATAGATCTTAACGACTCCCAACATGATATATATATATGTACCTGTGCATTATGCGATAAGTTCTGGTGTTGCCAGCAGCAGGGTGTGGGTTCGAGCCCCGGTCATGACACTTGTGTCCTTGAGCAAGGTACTTAACCGTAATTGCTTCGTCCTTCGGATGGGACGTAAAGCCGTAGGTCCCGTGTGTTGTGTAATGCACGTAAAAAAGAATGCGCCTTGAGCACCACTTAGTTGGTGGATACGTGCGCTATATAAGTCCACATATTATTATTATTATTACGTGTAATTCATATATGTAATTGCGTCAGTAATGCACCATTTGTTCATCACAAATTTGCCATCGTAATTCCCTCTGTGACTTATATAAACCCATATATCGGTATTAGCCATGCACGCCAGAGCACTCGACAATTTCTAGGAAAGTCAGGCAGGCTTGTCTTAATCATCTGTATTAGATAGAACCTACAACAGCATTCGATCATGGATCCGTAATTAAACTGTTTGTGTATTCTGTCAGTTAGTACATGAGCCTGTCCGGGGCCAGGTATTCTGTTCCTTCTCGAAAGTCCCTCACTATACACAATCTGTGTTGCTCTACGATCTGTGCAAGCCATTTGATGCGGAGACTTATTTTTGAGAGACACTTTGTTTCTTTTTAATAATCCGTCGGGCACCAGCTGGTTTTATTTCCTTATTTCCTTTTGCCATTCTCTACCCGCGAAATTTATTAGAAAAATATAAACATTGATTAACCCTAACTCACTGCCTCATCCTTCATAATCCTCCAACTTGAGTTTATGCATGAAGCTCACTGCTTCAATCCTTCATAATCCTCCACTATCAAATGCACGACCCTCCTCAATCCTCCATAATCCTCCAATTGGTGATTTTTGAACGTGCCTCATTCCTCCAAAATCCTCCAAATCCTCCAGAGGATTATAGAGGATTTAGGAGGGTTAGGGTTAAATAATATAAATATTTCATCTTACATGCATCTACATGTACAAAACACAATGACCCGGCAGTAATTCTCTTACCAATTCACTTCTTGCTGGTGTTGTATAAAACATGAAGGTGGCGATTAAACATTGAGAACAATATCAATTATTTATATTTGTACGCCCTAAGTATTGTCATTTCTGGATTGGTTATTTGTAGCCATAGATTTGTTTGAATTAGATGAAATTTAATTTCTTTAGGTTTTTTTTTTTTTTTTAACTATAAAGTGCCTCGTGTGTCACATTTTGACAGATTTTGTTAAAAGACTTTTTTTTTTTTTTAATGGGACAGATTTAACAAAAATTATCAACATGAATCAGCATTGAGGGCGAGAACCTTTTGCAAATTGCATGGTAAGTAATGTAAATACACTGTATAACACATTTTGTTTGTTGTATGTTCCCTTTATTTTTAGCTTTCTCCATCTTTTTTTGCAATATACATGTACCTCACCCAATTTCATCCATCTTGGATCCATCACTTATTGTGACTACATACAGGTGCGTCCATCTTGGATCCATCAGTTAATACAGATGCGTCCGTCTTGGATCCATCACTTATTGTGACTATTTACAGATGCGTCCATCTTGGATCATCCGTTATTGTGACTATTTACAGGCGCGTCCATCTTGGATCCATCAATTATTGTGACTATATACAGGCGCGTCCATCTTGGATCCATCAGTTATTGTGACTATATTCAGACGCGTCCATCTTGGATCCATCAGTTATTGTGACTATATACAGGTGCGTCCATCTTGGATCCATCACTTATTGTGACTACATACAGGTGCGTCCATCTTGGATCCATCAGTTAATACAGATGCGTCCGTCTTGGATCCATCACTTATTGTGACTATTTACAGATGCGTCCATCTTGGATCCATCCGTTATTGTGACTATTTACAGGCGCGTCCATCTTGGATCCATCACTTATTGTGACTATTTACAGGTGCGTCCTTATTGGATCCATCAGCAGTGGCGGCACTACGGGGGGAAAATGCCCCCCAATTTGCCCCCAATTTGCCCCCCCAATTACCCCCCCAATTTTTTCCCCGATGGCAAGTCAACGCTTTTTCAGCAGTACAAAATTACATTAAATATTAATGTTTGCCCCCCCCTTAAATTTAAGCTTGCCCCCCCCTCTTGCCCCCCCCCTCTTGCCCCCCCCCCCCCAGTTTAACAGGTCTGGTGCCGCCGCTGTCCATCAGTTATTGTGACTATATACAGGCGCGTCCATCTTGGATCCATCAGTTATTGTGACTATATACAGGCGCGTCCATCTTGGATCCATCAGTTATTGTGACTAAATTTGTCAAGAGAGGGGCAGCAAACATATATTTTTTTTAAATGAGACCTCGGAAAATGTTAGTCCTGGATTTCATTTCAGATTTTTGCCACAGAACAACTACCCCCCCCCCCCCATTTAAGAGTAAAAATAGGGTCAAATATTTTGCTGTAGGTCAAATTTGTAGTTTCTATAAAAAAAATTATTATACCAAAAAATGGGCCTGAGGGTGCCCTTCAGCCTCGCACCTTCAACACCCCTCCCACCACCAACACCCCTCCCACCACCACCACCCCCCTGCTATATAGGCTCACCTTAAAGTATCCTCCTTGGGAAGTTTCTGGTTGATGAGGCATTCATCATCCCGCAGGATCTAAACAAATAAAATACACAAAACAAAAAAAAGTTTCTGAGTGTACAAAGACATATTTACTGAAGCAGGACTCGAACCTGCGACTTCCAGATTACTGTTCCAGTGCTTCAACTCCTGCTGATCTTTGAGGTAAGCAGGACTCGAACCTGCGACTTCCAGATTACTGTTCCAGTGCTTCGACTCCTGCTGAGCTTTGAGGTAAGGTACAACATTAGTATTCGGTAACGTTCGTTCATTTCCTCCCTCTAGTTTTTGAAAAATATATACTACTCAGAACAATTTAGGGAACACCGGATTTTTAACATCAAATAGGTTTCAAATGTTCCATGAACCGGGATTTTCATTTGCAACCCCCTCTCTCTTTCAGTAGTCATGTCGGGAAATGTGTAAACACTACATGCATCCTTTATCATCCGTTTCATTGTGCAGTTGTTTCTCATCAATTCTGTGAAACATTGTGTTTATCTGAAATAAATGATCTTGCTTCAACTGAGATTATTCCGGTGTTCCCTAAATTGTTTTGAGTAGTATATATTAAAATTAACCTCTGAAAGATTCATCAAAATAGGCACTCAACAAAAAACTGACATGTTTTCAAGTTTAAATTTACAAAAAGTTATTTAACCAGTTCGTGTCGGAGGCCGTGTATACACGCAATTTTTTTTTGCACCACTGATCGGAGAGCGTCTAAACACGGCATAGGAAACTCTGATATATTTGTATGCATGCTCGGTTGATCCACGCGTGTACGGTGACATGCTCGGAAGACGTGGCCACGAGCTGTGGAAGCTTCCATTAACATGTGTGTGGGAAAAAGAAACCCACACAGGGGCCCAGAAAAACATTTTATTCCCGACGCGAACTGGTTAGACAATGCAATTCCTTTTTTTCTCTAAAGATGAAAGCTGTTCAGACCAAATCATTTCCCAGGATTCAATCAATGACAATTTGAATAAATGACATATATTTCAATGTTAACAAACAACAAAACAATACACAACATCAATGTATCATTAAAATATACAAAATATAATTATTTGATTCATGACTATCTTATCAATAGGCTTTTGTACATGCAGTGAATACATAACAATGTAAATTGTTTCTAAGCGTGATTGTTTCGGATGATCGATATATATGTAACAACACAAATTGCTAAATAACAATTTGTTAATTTGATAATCTGATAGTTACCAATGATGTGCCTTCCCTTTAATAAAATGCCAACACTGAAGGTGGCACCTTGGCCCGACATTTTTGTAGCGTACACAATAACAGGTGTCTGGATTCCTTAGTGGAAGTGAAAGCTAATCTCAGTCATAAGGCATTACATATGGTGTAACATTCCATGGTGTAACTGTTACAGTTTAGAGAGTTTTTGGTCAGCCTTCTCATCAGTTACAAATAATCGGCTAGCATTTCCCCCTGTACTTATCCAAGATTTTCTTGTCATAGTTCCACCAATGTTTTGGTTGACTTGTTTGCAACCCCCCCTTCAATCATTCCGTTTTAACTGGATGAACATAAAACATGCGGGTGATGTCTGGTTTTGATTTCATCCCAAAAGGAACACATATTGAACAGGAGCGGTCATTCCAACTTTTTGGTGGTTTTTTTTGTAGATCATATTTCCAATTAGTACAAACAGGTGATAAGTCATTTCCAAGATCTCATTACACTCCTCTCAGCATAATATTAGCAGGTGAACAATGTTGGATTGTCTGATTGTACACCAATGTACACACAACAACAATTTCAGCTGGCTAGTTTTTCATGTCTTGTTATAGGGACTGTATAGGGACACATTTAGTATGACTGTAGGTTGCAGGATTTAATTGTTGCGGAGTCATTTTTCTGTAACAGTTAAAGCCTCAGATACACATTAACCCTCCTACTACTACATGGGTCAAAATCAGTCCAAATGTTGATACAACTGCATAAACATATCCTGTCCCCAGGTACAAATTTAGACTTGCCAACATAACACTTTGTACTAATGCTTTATGTTCCTTTTTGTCGTTTTATTTTGTTTGTACTTGTTTTTAATCCCTTGGATTGATTTTTATTTGGCTTTTTATATTATATTTCTATTATATTGTTTGATTATGTTTGGCAGCATTATGGAGAGCCACTAGATTGTGATTTGGTTCGCATTTTGGTAATCCTACAGGGGTGCTGTCAACATTTTGTCATGTTTTGCTTATTTTCATCATGTATATATGTATTTTATATTTTTCTCTAATTGTTTTTCTACCATTGTGTTTGTGATTGTTTCTGCCCTGTGAAATAATAAATGAAATGAAATGAAATGAAAAGGTATACATTATCTAGTGCACTTAAAAGTCAAACACTGTCAAACCTTACGTGTAGTAAGTACATTTACAGGTCAAAATGAGTCGACTGTTTTTTGACTGGTAAAAGCATTGTCTGGTATTGTTCAGGGTGGTCAAAATGACAGTAAAAACCAGTCAAAAATGTCCCTGTGTGCACATTTGGGTCAACAGTCAAAACAGGCAGTTGACTGGTTTTGACCTCTATAGCAACTTGCCACTAAAGTGCAGCAACAGCAGGTGGTTTTATTGGTTATCTCGAAAAAACATAAATTATAAAAGTTTTACATAAAACTCACTTGGAGTGAAGTAGTTGGCGATATAAAGCATCCCTTGAAATGTATGTCTGAGTAAGGCTGTGCGTTTTCGGTTATTTCGGGAACCGGAAACCCGAAATTGGAAATCTTCGGATAACCGGGTACCTGTAAACACTTTGTAAAAACACATAAGTACTCCCGAATGTATAAAATAACTAATACAAACAAAAGCCGGCAAGTCTGTGAAAGGCTGTCGACAAATGTTTCTTCTAAAGCCTTCATCTAAGTTTTCTTCATTTTGTTGGCAAACAATCAGAGACTTCCATAATTTTGTGTGGCTTAAAATGTCATTAAAAGTCATAATGGGTAAACTGGAACTGAAAAATGGAACCGGGTAATGAAATTTCAGTCAGGTATTGACTATCCGGATATATCCGTCGCAGCATCACGCCTGAGATGCTATAATTTTAATAAAATTAGCAAAATCATTTCTTGATTGAATTTCTGATTTCCTGTGATGGATTTCCAAATTCAATTGCCTTTTCGATTTGATTGCATTATTTTCTCGTAAAGTAATTCACTGATACTCTTATACGATTTTGAGGTGCTGTGATTTTTATGTGAAAGTGAAACGTGAAACTATTGAAAGTTGAATTAACCCTAACTCCAAAATCCTTCAGTAGTAAAGCAAGCACATGACATGTATGCACACATGTGTTTCTAATCTGTGATTCATGTACATGGCCAGGGACCCTCCCTGCTTGCATGGAGCAATAAACAGTGTCCACTGACCCAAGCACTGACCTTGCAATCACTACAACAAACATGGATGTACATGTACCATGGAAATTAAGGCAAGTATGCCTAATAACCTCAATCCTCCAAAATCCTTCACTTTAGCAAAGAGCATGTAGCATGTAACCTCAATCCTCCAAAATCCTTCATTTTGGCAAAGAGGATTTTGGAGGATTTGGGAAGGTTAGGGTTAAGTCCCCCCCATAAAAGTCTCTGGTTTCTGCACGCATCACCTCAGACCCATGCATCAGCATTTAAATTTTTTCTTTTTTTTGCTAAGAAACAATGTCCAATTGCAGCCAAAATTGCTTGATCGACTGGAATTCTGCCGTGCTGTGTTTTAAACGACTTTTTCACATTGGGGTATGAACGTTTGCCTGATTTGTGAGGCCTCTCTTAGCCACCATACTTTGTGTATAGGAAATTTGGTCACTGCACCAATTTTGAAACTGACCTATGACCAGAAACTGGAGACATTTTTTTTTTTGGCCTAAGGAAAGGTAACTCTTTCCTAAATTGTACATAAGGATTAATACAAATATGAATCAGTGACTTCATGCATTTTCACTATTTTTCCCACCTTTATTTGGTAATTTTTTTTTTTTTTTTTTTTATTTATTTATTTATTTTTTTTTTTGCCAACCAGTGAAATACCTGATACATGTAGATGCAGTTATTAGAACCAGCACAAATTGGGCAAACATTCATACCCCTATGTGAAAAAGTCATTTAAACCACAGCATGGCAGAATTCCAATTGATCCAGCAATTTTGGCTGCAATTGGACATCGTTTCATAGCCAAAAAACATAAAATGCTGACACGCGGGTCTGAGGCGACGCGGGTCTGAGGCGACGCGGGTCTGAGGCGACGCGGGTCTGAGGCGACGCGCGCAGAGACCAGAAACCAGAGATTTTTTTTGGTTGGCCTAATACTAATTAAAAGCAGGTTTGTGAAGTAGTTAAAGGGACAGTGTCATCACGATCAGAGCAGACTTTCAGCAGGATATGGAATCGGTGTCATAGTGTAAGATGAACACAGTGACTGAAAATTACTTGCTCGTGTATGCAGCAGCAATGGTAAGATGACCTTATCATGTGGGGTATTATTGTCGGTCTCTGATTTAATCGAAACTGCTACTCCGATTCCATGCCCTGTTCATCGTGACGATATTGTCCCTTTAACCAAATATAACACCTCCCTTTAAAAGTATGTATTCATCTTAAGTAGAACTAAGTAAATAGAAAACAAGCCATACGTTATTTCCTTCATAAAACTGGATTGAAGATCAAGGAAAATATACAATTGGTCGTCTGGAAATTGGTCGTCTCGTTAGGCTTACATTATATGGTGATTATACATGAATGAGGCAAAATATGCAGCTATGTAAGGACATCAAATTACAACCCCTGTTATTTATACTTTTACTGAATGCAAAGGGCCGACATCCAAAAATATACTATTTCCTCTTTTGAAATCATCCTCCAGTCCTCGATCTTGTCAAGGCTTGATCCATTAAATGGATCAGAGGTCTCCGGCAAGAGTCAATATCTATCCGGGAGTGGAGAACTGTACTCATATCTAGAGCACTGCAGCATGTCCCTTGGTTGCAGGCAATCCAATTGTGTCTTTATTTCCAGATGTGTTGAATGGAAACGAGCTACCTAGCCGCATCGGTGTTCTCGGAAGTGGCTTTGATCCAACAACTAGTAGGCAGTATGGAAATTAAATATATGCTTATTGTCATGTTTGTATAACCTAAAGGGTGCTCGCAGAGAAAAAAAAATAGTAACAATATTTCCCAATTGAATTTAATTCCTCCGGAGACATCAATTCCACATTTCATGAATAATGCAAAATTTCTGAATCCTTCCAACTGAATGCATTTTCCTTGTCTTCTTTCCTAACAACATCACAAAATGAGCTAAAAACTTCCATAGGTTAGTTTGTGTTTATGTGTTTACATGTTTATCTCTTGATTGTTTATAAAAGTATAAACAGATATTTTACCAAAGGTGACTGGCTTTAAGGGGAGAGTGTATCATCACAATCAGCAGGGCTTGGAATTGGAATGCTAGTTTTAGATTAACTCAGTGACTGCCATAATAGTATACCCCGCATGATAAGGCCATATTACCGTTGCTGCTGCATAAATGAGTCAGTAATTTTCAGTCACTGTGTTCATCTTAAAACTAGGACATCGATTCCATGCCCTGTTGAAAGTCTGCCCTGATCGTGACGATACTGCACCTTTAAGATCAGGGTTGCTGTAACTATCCCTTCTAAAGTTTTATTCTGAAATTTACGATATAACAGGTCTAGAATGAACGTTCTCCATAATCATTATTACATATACTTGGCCTCAGGGACTTCATAATATGTGATGTGATCTGGGAAAACCCTTCACATGGTGAAATTTGTGATATATACATCAAATTGATGAAGACACTGTGCTGTTTTCAAAACTGTTTTATTCATGATTCTAGGTTGTCTATAACTTGAGTTATGCTCTCGGGAAGTTATAGCCGCCGCTGTCCTTAAAAAACAATGGCGGAAACGAAAAACTAAGACGGCTTTTTAATTATCTATCATCATATGTTTTTACATCTAAAACGATGGAATTTTTGTTTAATATTTTCAAGAATGATCATTTGGATATTAATAGTTAAAAAACTCAAATTGTCAAAAACAAAAATTGGGGGACTATTTTGCCATTATCTTCAAAACAAGTTTGCCGACATCTGACGGGTTTTCCCAGATCGCATCACATATGAGCTATGGGGGTAAGAGAGGAGATGAAACAATGTCCATGCATTATAATAAGAATGTTCCAATATTTTTTATTTTTTTTAAATAATACCGTGCGTCACTAAATGTGCAGACAGATGACAAACATTATTCGGTCCATTCACTCATCAATAATTCAACAATTAATGTCAACAATCATTTAATCCAGTAAGTAGACAAGGTTATTATGGATACGGTACATTGGCGCCAGTGTGTACCCTCTTGGTAACATGTCTGTAAGCATAATAGTATGAGCCAGCAATACCTTTGGGTGTCTTTAAGGACGTCCTGTTTGATAAATGGACATCCTGTGCTATATAATGTAATAGACACATGCAAATGTACTGCAATTTAACATTTGAACACCCTGCTTTTCAAAGAATAACAAATTTTGATGCCGTATTTCCAAATCCTGGCTTTGTAAATACATCCATAGCCCTCCTACTATTGATGCACTTTAGTGGAAAGTTGCTGTAGAGGTCAAAACCAGTCAACTGCCTGTTTTGACTGTTGACCCAAATGTGCACACAGGGGCATTTTTGACGGGTTTTTACTGTCAACACCAGACAATGCTTTTACCAGTCAAAAACAGTCAACTCATTTTGACCTGTAAATATACTTACTACATGTAAGGTTTGACAGTGTTTGACTTTTAAGTGCACTAGATGTATACACCTTGGGAAGTATTTCAAAATTTTGACTGATTTTGACCATTGTAGTAGTAGGAGGGATAGTTGATAAGAATCAAGATATGTATAAAAACCAACCTGTGAAAGTTTAAACTTTATATTTCATTGTGTCGTTTATGAGGAGAAAAACAGAGAAAATGCTTTCAGATAGTTCGTATTTATTCTAACATGGAAATTCTGTCTTTGGATGCCACAAATTCATTTCTTTAACCCTCCTATGACTGCAAGGGTCAAAAATCAGTCAAAATGTTGATATACTTGCCAAGGTATATCTGGTGCACTTAAAATGTCGAACACTGTCAAACCTTACGTGTAGTAAGTACATTTACAGGTCAAAATGAGTCAACCGTTTTTGACTGGTAATTAAGCATCGTCTTGTATTGTTGAGGGTGATCAAAATGACCGTAAAAAAAAAAGAGAGTCAAAAATGCCCCTGTGTGCACATTTAGGTCAATGGTCAAAACAGTCAGTTGACTGGTTTTGACCACTATAGCTACTTGCCACTAAAGTTCAGCTAAAGTAGGAGGGTTAATGTCACTAATTTAACTAAAATGCGAGCACCATGCGACAGAAATATCCCAAGCTATGTTTTATACCCACATCAATTTTTCACCAAGTAAGTTTTATGTAAAACTGTACTCATTTATGTTCTTCGAGTGAAAACATTACCAATTTAGGGGGAAAAAAGTACTCTTTCCTAAAAAAAAAAAGAAAAAGGGACTCAAACCCACAACCTCCTGTATGTCAGTGCAGGCATCTGAAAGGGGCACTATCATCATGATCAGAGCAGACTTTCAACAGGGCAAGGAATCGGTGTCTTAACTTTAAGATGAAAACAGTCACTGACAATTTCTGGCTCATTTATGGTATTAACCCTAACCCTCCCAAATCCTCCCAAATCCTCTTTGCCAAAGTGAAGGATTTTGAAGGATTGAGGTTACATGTCTACGTACATGCTCTTTGCTAAAGTGAAGGATTTTGGAGGATTGAGGTTATTAGGCATAGTTGCCTTTCCATGGTACATGTACATCCATGTTTGTTGTAGTGATTGCAAGGTCAGTGCTTGGGTCAGTGGACATTGTTTATTGCTCCATGCATGCAGGGAGGGTCCCTGGCCATGTACATGTATCACAGATTAGAAACAGATTAGAAAACATGTCATGTGCTTGTTTTACTACTGATGGATTTTGAAGGATTCAGGTTATGTGTAAGCAAATGGGCCTAGGGAGTTATGGTTAATATTTATGCATTTCTCATGATCAACACAATGCCAATTTAGTGGGGAAAAGTACTCATTCCTAAGTTTTTACTTGAAATGATGTCTTTTTAATTAAAAAATAACAGCACCTCAGAAAAATGATTTCTAGGGAACACCATCATCTTCTTTACACCAAGGAAGTTTTCCATTAAGATTTGACAATTTGGTTAGTTTTGAATCAGCAATCCTAGATCTTACCTTTAACAGAAAACTGTTCTGTTTAATCCCTGTGGTTTTATGGCCTGTTTCGGAATACCTCTAAGCAAGGGGCAGTTAAGATACACGTTTTTTACTGTCTGTGCTCAGTTTACCCAAGGGCCATGCAAACGGCATTGTGTTGTAATGGATCGTCAACAAGGATGCATGGTTCAAGTGTAGAACCCGTACGCAGGGGCCAATTACACACAGCTACTAAGCAGTGAATAATACTAGCATGTATTTCTGCTGAGCAATAATAAACAGACAACCAGCCAAAGCGTACAGAAATTGTATGAAAGTCTGGCTGGTAACCTACAAATCCTGCTTAGCGAATTTGTCTGCTTAAAATTATTTTTTACTATACAGCTCTATGAAATGAGTTCATGTACAAATATGTACATGTATATCTGAACATTACATAATATGCACTGACACTAGTGAAGTACATACTAATGTGCTATTTCTAGCTCAGGTCACTTGAATTCCGTACAATTTACATATATTTAAAGGGAAGGTACAGCATTGGTAATGCATCAATTGGTAATGGTGGTTGGGAGGGTTATTAAAGGGACAATATCGTCACGATCAACAGAACGTGGAATCGGAGTGCTAGTTTCTGATTAACTCTGTGACTAAAAATAATACCCCACTATGATAAGGTCATATTGCCGTTGCTGATGCGCCAGCAATTTTCGGTCACTGTTTTCATCTTAAACTAGGACATCGCTTCCGTGCCCTGTTAAATGTCTGCTCTGATTGTGATATATGTGCCCCTTTAAGATGCTTGCACTAGCATACAGGAGGTTGTGGGTTCGAGTCCCACCTGAGTAGTCTGTGGATTCTTTATTCTGCAGATAGTCAGAAAACACCAAGTAGTTTTTTTTTATAGATACGACAAAAAAAAAAAAAAAGGATAAATTGTTCATTATCCCAGGGGGTAGGGGACTGCGGGGACTACCACTCGAAACTGCAGTTCTTTCTGTGAGTAAAATGCAATGTATTATAAAGTAAAAACAACTGATAACAAACAATTCAGCAAATCTTCAGTGTTTAGAAACACAATACATTTGCAGTCGGCAAACCCATAGCTCTAGGTGTGTCGACTGAAAATTGTGGACCAGCCCTTGTTCTAGTACCTTTGATGCTTCATTTGCCGACTGAGGCTCTAAATGCCAACCGCCCCCTTCTTCTCTCGCTATGGCCCTGCTTATATCATTTGTATTTTACCTACATGAAGTGTGCCACATAGTACTCCAAGAACAATGGATTTGGGCCATTCCTGACAGACTGATATTCCATAGACTGACGCGCAAGGTCTCAAAAAGAAGCTGTGCAGTCTGGGAGACTTACCCGGCAAGTGAGAGAACTGAATCATGCGCACCATAAGTGTGTTCGCCCATTGAATGGTTCGCCGGCGTCTAGTTTAAGATTGCGTCTAGGTCTAGGAACTATACCCGCGCATCCAGCGCCTAATCCTATGATGCCTTACGGTCGGTCGGGCAGGGTGGCAGAACTCGTAACCAAGCTCGTTGTGCGTGCGCGCATTTGGAGTACAATGCCATGCTATGGATTATAACAGGCTGGCAAACTTCATGTAGGTATAATAGACTTCCGATTACACTTAAATGCATTTAAAAAAAAAATCATTCACATACCATGGCATCCTTTAAAAGAAGCCGAGGTCAACAAAGTGCAAATGCTATGCCAATAAGTTTCAAAAACAAGAAATTAGAAAAATATGACTCTAACAAGAGTCAATCAGACCACAATGTCAAGACCCTTGATACAGCCATTTATCATTATGGGTATCTGTGTCAACCATGCAGTACATGTATGATGCAAGACTTAATACTATACTGTACATGTACAATGTACAATAGGTACAATACATGTCTGAATGCCTGGGCAAAATTATGCACAGTACAGTATCATGTACAATTCATGTACAGGAATGTGTATGTTATAGCAAAAACCCTCTAACTACATAATAATAATAATAATAATAATGTGTGGACTTATATAGCGCACGTATCCACCAACTAAGTGGTGCTCAAGGCGCATTATATCATTACCCCTGCTCATAAGGCTCGGCTCATAAATCATTCCTGAAACCATCTCAGCTCTCTGGGGAGTATACAGCTCAATTGCTGCCATTACAGCGCATATAGGGCTAATCAACCAACTCTGCCCTCACAGGTACCCATTTAACCCCTGGGTGGAGAGAAGCAATTATGGTTAAGTGTCTTGCTCAAGGACACAAGTGTCACGGCCGTTGTACATTAACCATCCACAAGTCATCCTCTCCCCCAACCCACACTTTGCAAAATTGATGAAGAATTCTGTAGTTCACACAAAAGCATGTGTATTTTACGTATGTTTTCTGGTGAACTGAGCAATTATGTACATGCATTAAGTATTACTCGTAAATTGCCCAAAACAGTACTTATAGACAATTTGATCGAACAAAACCGTCATCACACGGGGTGTATTAACGGATGATAAAGACATGGCTTATCACAATCAGAGCAGCGCATATGTGCCAGCTGTTCGCCAGCTGTTTTGTGTGATGTGGATTTGAAGCAATCAGAGCGACGAAGATCGTTTGGCATCACACGCCTGATTCATACTTTGGAAGTGTTTCGTGTGCCCCCAAAAACATGAATTTGCCCATTTCTATTTGGCTTTATTGCACAAAAATGACAAATTTTGAAAACAAAATTTCTTTAGGGCACATCGGCAGCATTCTCATAGTTAATGCCAAGTATATTTTTCCCCTTCAATTTGTTTCATTAACTTTTTTCAAGCCTTTTTGATGGAGGAGGGAATGTCCCAAATGCTTTCATCTCAGATAAAAGGAATTGTTAATGTCGAATTTAAAAAAAAGTTGTGCATACAGCTGTATTTCTGCCTTGACTAAAAAACAAAACTCCCAGACTCCCTATAGACTCCTAGACTCCATTAACTGCGACCCAAGCTATTCTTAGTATCTCCATCAGACTCTTACACACAATACATCACCTGCAATGTGCCTGAGCATTTAAATATCCAAGATTGTTGAATAATGGTACAAGTCTGATTTCTGAGAGCAGCAGTGGGGTCAAGGAATCGTGATACCACTCCCAAGCCCTACAGGCAGGGTTGCACAGCAAGGTGTTAGCCAGGATTTAGAAATAGGGTGTCCAAATTTGCTGGAAATTTCAAAACGGGGTGTCCAAGTTGTTCACTTACTTTTACAATAATAATAATAATGATGGACACTTATATTGCACCAGTATCCACCAAGTTTGATGCTTATGGAGCATGAACATTATTACCCATGTCATCAGGCCAGTTATATCATTCCTAGAACCAATTCAACTCCCTGGGGAGTATGCAGCCCATGATGCTGCCAAATGTGTAGCGCAACGAGCTTAATCAAACATAATTACCATCTCTGCCCTCACAGGTCCCCATTTATACTCGATTATAGTTAAGTGTCTTGCTCAGGGACACAAGCACCACGGTCGCGGCCAGGATTCGAACCCACATTCTGATGACTCGGACATCAGAACACAAGTTCGATGCACTTAACCGCTCGATCATGGCACCCCATACATGTATATGACAGATAAAATAGGGTGTCCAAAAGTGAAATAGGGTGTCCAAAGGACACCCAGACACCCCTCTGGCTAACACTATGGGTTGCAGGACAGGTTTGTTTATAATCAGCATGTCACTATAGGGTGCACCACACTAATTCACTTCTCATTGACAACAGTGTAAAATCACATCAGTTTGGTGTCACATAAAAGCGTAAATTTGTGAATCCGTCAGTTGTTACTGACAATTCCATGGTTACATACTCACGCTACATTTAAAAAGTATTGGACCCCCTCTTAACCCTCCTACTACTTCAAGAGTCAAAATCAGTCAAAATGTTGAAATACTCCCCAAGGTATATCTAGTGCACTTAAAAGTCAAACACTGTCAAACCTTATGTGTAGTAAGTACATTTACAGGTCAAAATGAGTCGACCGTTTTTGACTTGTAAAAAGCATTGTCTGGTATTGTTCAGGGTGGTCAAAATGACAGTAAAAAAAACAGTGAACAGTCAAAACAGGCAGTCGACTGGTTTTGACCTCTCCATCAACTTTCCAGTAAAGTGCATCAATAGTATGAGGGTTTTAAAGCCATAATTTCCTTAAATATTTCACTCATCAGTTTTTTTCACAGAAGTTGAATTACATGTATACCCAGACCATACTCGGCACAAAAAAATAATTTAAGAAATATGTAATATCTACGCTGTATAAGAGAAAAATGCTGGTTACTCAAATTACATTTTTCAGACATGCATAAAATGTTCATGTTTTCTCTTATATAGCATACATATAACAAGTGTCTGAAATTCTTATTTTGTGCCGAGTAAGGTCTGGGTATAATGCAACTACTGTGAAAAAAACTGACGAGTGACATATATATTATGGCACTAAGAATGGAACCAAAACCTCACAAATGTAATATGAGTAACCATGGAATTGTCCATATAGTGAATATTATTGGCTGAACATTCATGAATCATTCTTTTTCTGTTCAATTTGTTGGTGACATTGGCCAATCAAATTTAGTGATATTCAAAAAGAACCACCTTTCCCACACAGAAAAAAACCTGTCATTTTGATAATTCATCCCTCCGCTCTTCAAGCCATATAGTTCCAATCTGTCAAGAGATATTCTATCAGATTTGCTCAAAAGTAAATAATTAATCAAATAATGAACCCTATATAGTGTACAGCAATGAGTACATAACATCATGGACACTGACAACAGAATGAGCTGCCCTGCATGTTTGGTTGGTAAGGAAATGTACTGTAACCAGTTAGCATTGTACACAAAAGGTATGGCAAAGGAATGCCCCTTTAATTAAGGAAAAGCATTGTATTTATAACATGTTATAAAATGCCTTTCAGTTTCATAACTGTAATCTGTATGTATGTATACATGTCTACAGGGTGACAAGGCAAAATTGTGGGAACACGTAGATGAACATGATATGTATGTACACGTAGGTTAATATTTTTAAAATTAAATTTTTGATAATGCGAAATTGTGGGAACACCTAGATATGGACATACAGGTTAACCCTCCCACTACTGCAAGGGTCAAAATCGGTCAAAATCAGGCAAAATGTTTATACTTCCCAAGGTATATCTAGTGCACTTAAAAGTCAAACACTGTCAAACCTTACGTGTAGTAAGTACATTTACAGGTCAAAATGAGTCGACTGTTTTTTGACTAGTAAAAGCATTGTCTGGTATTGTTCAGGGTAGTCAAAATGACAGTAAAAACAAGTGAAAAATGCCCCTGTGTGCACATTTGGGTCAACAGTCAAAACAGGCAGTTGACTGGTTTTGACCTCTACAGCAACTTTCCACTAAAGTGCATCAATAGTAGGAGGGTTAATATTTGTTAAATTAAATTCAAGAAAAACAACCCCGTAAATAGAGTCCACACTAACAGTGTAGTTTTGTTTGTTTAGTTTATAATATATACATTAGCTATTAACCCTAACCTTCCCAAATCCTCCAAAATCCTCTTTGCCAAAGTGAAGGATTTTGAAGGATTGAGGTTACATGCTACATGCTCTTTGCTAAAGTGATGGATTTTGGAGGATTGAGGTTATTAGGCATACTTGCCTTTCTATGGTACATGTACATCCATGTTTGTTGTAGTGATTGCAAGGTCAGTGCTTGGGTCAGTGGACACTGTTTATTGCTCCGTGCATGCAGGGTGGGTCCCTGGCCATGTACATGTATCACAGATTAGAAACACATGTGTGCATACATGTACATGTCATGTGCTTGCTTTACTACTGATGGATGTTGGAGGATTCAGGTTATGTGTAAGCAAATGGGACTAGGGAGTTAACCCTCCTACTAAGTATACAAGGGTCAAAATCAGTCAAAATGTTGAAATACTTCCCAAGGTATATCTAGTGCACTTAAATGTCAAACACTGTCAAACCTTACGTGTAGTAAGTACATTTACAGGTCAAAATGAGTCAGCTGTTTTTGACAGGTAAAAGCATTGTCTGGTATTGTTCAGGGTGGTCAAAATGACAGCAAAATCCAGTCAAAAATGCCCCTGTGTGCACATTTGGGTCAACAGTCATACCAGGCAGTTGACTGGTTTTGAACTCTACAGCAACTTTCCACTAAAGTGCATCAAAAAATAAACACAAATGTGTACCTCATATGATTTTATAACAAGGGATTTAAATTATACATTCCCTAAATTATAGCATAAATATAAATAGCAAATAGTACTAATAACAAGTAACAGAAATTTATCAAAGTACCCAGGTAGGTAAACTAACCCCAACCCTCTCCAATAACTGGCTAGACACCCAGCTCAATGCAGCAACATCCATCAGTTGTCCAAGTGTGAAGCTGCCCTAACCCCCTTCAATAACTGGCTAGACACCCTGCTCAATGCAACAACATCCATCAGTTGTCCAAGTGTGAAGCTGCCCTAACCCCCTTCAATAACTGGCTAGACACCCTGCTCAATGCAACAACATCCATCAGTTGTCCAAGTGTGAAGCTGCCCTAACCCCCTTCAATAACTGGCTAGACACCCTGCTCAATGCAACAACATCCATCAGTTGTCCTAGTGTGAAGCCTGCCGAGTGCAGCAAGATCCATCAGCAAGAATAAAACGATCATTTGTTCTGAACTCATTTCAATAAGATCCGACAGAACTTAACATATTTTGTTGAATTTTGTTGCATTCGGCACGGTTTATGGGGCTAATGTAATGCACTACATTTTCCCGCACATAAGTTAAGACATGTTTGAGTTGACTACAAAAGTATGGTACATGTATGTTTTGTGTGTTGAGAACAAATGCAGGCCCGAGGCAATTTTATGTTATTTATTCATTCCACGTGCATCATTAATTATTCTAGGCCTAAGGACCTGCAGTATACATTAAGTTTGCTAATTGGTATGCTCTAATAAACAAACAATAAAGGCAGAAGCAGTGTTTGTGACATCAATGTTGAACCATTTGGTGGAAACGTGCACTATATAAGTCCACATTATTATTATTATTATTCTTACCATTATTATTGTCATTAATGTCAGGTACTACGTAAACATGTAATTTCCTCTTTCTTAGTTATTGTACAAATTTGCTCAAAGTGGACTTTATCACTCGACATGATATACTAAGTCCATTTTAATTCATTGTAATTACAACCCAGACTCAAAAATTGCAAACTGAATACAAACAAAATATACAAAAACGAGAACAAGATAAAAATGTTCGGGATGTTAAAATGTTGTCCTTCACTAACATCAATATGGCCCAAGTAGTTCCCCCGCGTTTCTCAGAGTCTCGCCAGAAAAAAAAAATCAACAGCACTTTAGCAAAATCTAACCAACAAACCCTGCTTACTAATTATGTGGGACTACTCGTGCAGAAGGATTGGAAAAATCACGTGTTTTCCAAAGAGGGTGATCTATGTTCGCTGTTTTAAAATGCAGACTATTTCCATGTCTCCTAATGTGACACAAGTGATACATGACTTGAAAGTCTTTCTTCAGAGTAAAAAGCAATGTACCGACTTAAACAAGAAAAATAAACCAACAATTGTATGAATAAAAGATTTTTTTTTCATTGATCATTTTATATTAGCCACAAATTGTTCTTAGCAGTACTCCTGGGTATTTTTTGTGTACGTAACATACTCTTGCAAATTGAAATGTTTTAGTGGGATTTATTGTTCAGGGGTGTGATTTGACAAAAATACAAAATCCTGAAAAATGGGTAGCAGGCCTGTGTCTCCCTTTGGTCTAGAGGACAAAACTCCCTGAACCTCCTGTGGGTAGCGGGCCTGGGTCTCCCTTTGGTCTAGAGGACAAAGCACCCTGAACCTCCTGTGGGTAGCAGGCCTGGGTCTCCCTTTGGTCTAGAGGACAAAACTCCCTGAACCTCCTGGATGTTTAATTTTGGAGGATTTACAGACTCTCCACATCTCCACAAACAAGAAACTGGAGGTTTGGACACAATAAAAGCTACTTCTTTCTTTCCTTGGTGGCTAATTTGAGGAAAAGGGAGATTTGTAAAAAAAAAAATCCTGAAATCACTAAAAAAAATGTTGTAAATTGTCATCTGTCATCCAGTCACATAAGACAATGGGGGGGGGGGGATTCCATCAAATGCCAATCACTTTGACACCTGGCAAACTCAGCATCCATTTACCCTAACCCCCTAGGTATTCTGGCTGGGAACCTTCCTGAATCCTCCAAAATCCTCCAGCGCACTTTTTGAAACATGCCCTTATCTTCAAAATGCACCATGCATTTCCGTTGATCTTTCATATTCAGCACTTATGGCCTGTACTTCTTGTCAGGTAGTAATTTTGCCCCAATTGAAGAGGTGAAAGTACCAGTTTCCAACAGTGCTGAATTTTTCCCCAAAAAAGTGCCCTTGGAGGAATTTGGAGGATATGGGGTGGTTAGGGTTAATTTGGTGGCTGCACAAAAACAACAACAAACTTCTCTGACCTTTGTGTGGCAAATTTTGCACCAGTATTCTTGAAATAAATCAACAAAAACAAACACAACTCTACTAAACACTGCGTTTACACCCCAATTTTGGTTTCTAGGATGAACATGGGTAATTAAAAACTAAGTAAAATACACTGAAAAAATTGTTTAAAAAGAAATAAATTTTCTCCATGTTCTTATTAGAAAACCCCCCAGTTATATGGCTATGAGCCCAGGATTGACAGGTCACTTCAGGCAGCCTGACACTACTGAGCATTACTCAGTATACCCAGTAAAATGGGTCTGCCGGGAGAGAGTGCAGCAGTGGGGACCGAAATCGAGCTCATCCACCCATGACATACTTGGTGTACTTTGTGGGTGTTCGCTTGGGAATGACAAGCGCCCAAGATCAAAAAGCAGACAAAAAACATTTAAACAACAGTAAAACTACTTCTATGGATGGTCCAATTATTTAAGTATTCTGACCCTCTGCACAACGTTAAAAAAAATTGCCAAGTTTGTTGTGCTGATTTGAAGAAAAAAGGTCAGTGTCAAATTGGTTTGGGGTAAGCTTGGGCGATATCAATTTTTTTTCATCCACGATATATCAGCAAACATGTATATCATGATTTTCGATAATATTGCGATTATTCTTTTTCATTCATGCATGATTACTTTAGAGCCGATAACCACAGGTGTACCCTTCTACAAGCGTCACAATAAATCGCCAATTGCAGAGCATGTATTTAATTCTGAAATAGTTCGCTTTTGTTTCTCACTTCCAAAAGCTGAAAAGACTGTTCTAATTTTGTTTCCATGGAATTTCTGACTTGATATATTGTTTTTAATCGTGATTTGCTGATATTTCGATAACTTAAAAAGGTTCTTGATATCGTAATCAAATAAAAAAGGTATCACGATATTCGATATTATCGTGTTATCGCCCAAGCTTAGTTTAGGGCCAACTTCCTGGGTGCTGAGTGGATACCGAGCAAGTGATCACTACCATCCGAACGTTACTTGCCTGACAGAGGTGGTTTACAGAGGTGGTTCACTTGATCAGCTCTAGGCTTGCTATGAAGCAGGCTTCAAGTCAGCGGCGTATCCAGGACTTTTTCAGTGGGGCGGGGGGGGGGGGGGGGGGGGGGGGCACAGGGGAAATTGCTTTTCAGTAGGGGGGGCCCAAGGGGTATGGGTTTTTCCCGTTTTCTTTTTCTTTTCTTTTTTTGAGGCACTATCAGGATTTTTCGTGGGGGGCACCTGGGGGGACACTGAAAATTTGTGGGGGGGGACACTGAAAATTTGTGGGGGGCACGTGCCCCCCCCCAGGAGCCACCCCCCCTCCATGGCTATGCCGTTGCTTCAAGTAAGTAGCCTACTTATGACATTGTATTCACTGTAACCGTTGATACAGGTAACCGTTGATACAGAAATCATTAATACAGTGAATCCACTCCGAATCCGATAGTGTAGGCCAAGCATGGATAATGTGTCAATTTAGTGCAAAAGTTCAATAACACAATTTTCATTCTGTTAAAACAAAATAAAAGGCATATGCATAGAACACTACGAAAAATTCCCCATTAGTATTGTACCACGGATGGTCACGGTGCGGTGCGAAACGTAGCGCGGTGCTCATTGGTCGTCTCCTGAGCTCGTGACACCACAGACACACGTTGGCAAGCACATTCAAATTCGCATGCACGCATGCACGGTGATTTTCGGTGCCGCGGAAGTCACGTGGCAAGTACGCAAGCGCAAACACCTATGCACACCACGCACGCACGGATGTGCGCATCAAAATCTCCATCCAGCTCTCATGACAATTCCATGCATAATCCCACGGCGCACTCAATCCATCCATCCCATACATATAATACATGTTGTCAATGATTATTTAATACATCCCGAACACATTTGGAGGGTGGCGCGGTTTCATACTAAAATGGTAACAAAAATATAACTTGCGAAACTCACAATATCACCAACGAATCCGCAAGTTGTTGATCCTCTGGTTGAAATCAAAGAAATTCCAGAAAAAATAGAAGAAAACGCCAAAATCGTAAGATTTTGGTACCATTAGAAAGATCGTCATGAGCTCTATCGAAGTAAACATGCAGCGAGCGACTCATGGCAAGTATATGCGCATGCGCAGCAATTTTATTCATGAAAATTGCCATATTTAGCGAGTATCCGTGACGTCATATAATGAGGTGGCCGTGTCGCCCTCTCGCGGCCGCTCCGTGCCATTTCATGTAGGCCATTTTTCGCTGTGGTATAGGCCTAACTTCAATAAGAAAGAAAAAATAAACTTTAGAATTGTGCCCATTGTGCAAATAATATCTGCACGTTTATCTACATGACCAACGCAATTCTTGTTAACAATAAAATCAATACCATTAATGAGGGTGTACAGGTGGCAGGATAATCTAGAAAACAAAAGGAAAAAACGTAACGCTACGTCACACACTTCAGTCATTTAAAAGTGTGAACATCAGACATTCATTAGTTCAGTACTGTACTACGAAACGTCGTGAACGTTAACATTTTCTCTGATTTCCACCACCAAACCTCCATTTTCATTGAAACCTCACAACACACCCGTGAATTTTCTAAAAGATTATATTACCTCACTTCGACTTCTGATGCTATTACTCATTGTTTACGGGATGAAATTTCCTCTTGAAGTTGTGGTTACGTTGTCTCAGAGACAAGACGGGCTATCCAGTCTTCTGACAATGGCTTTAAAAACATTGCTCTTTAAAGAAGAAGAATGCACCATTATGAGAGGTGTATTTTGATTGGTTGATTTCTGCAAGGCTGAAGCATAATTCGTGTTAATTTGTGAGAGCAGTTTTAATATTGAATAACTAGAATATATATATATAAGTACAATAAAAATATAATGTTATTACATATTTAGTTTATATTCTATAATGTATCATACAAATGCTGTGAAATTGCGGTAAATCGATACACAAGGTAGACAAACCATGGACAACCGATTGACCAATAGTGTCCCTCTTCGTCTTGACGTGAACAAAACAGCTGGGTGAATTTATTTATGTTTTGATAGGTTCACACGAAACACTTCCGGGTTTATTGATTTGGCGCATGTTTGGCGGGAGTTCAAATAAAGGAACTATTCGTCGGCGCGCCAAAAGTGGTTGCGGCTGCAGGTGCAACAATTCAAAAACGGGGAAAAATCGAGTACCGAGTGAATGAGGGAATACTTATGATGCAGTTTTGATAGAGCAAATTCATTGGTGGAATATCAAACCCCCAAAAAGCGGGAAATTTGCTAATCACATGGGGGTATATATAACCATGGAGGTATAAAATAGACACAAAGGGCTGGCGATGCGTTTAATCATACAAAAGGGCGGTAGAATGATTTTGAAAGTAGGGGGATCTAAACCACCGAACGAAGCAAGCTAAATTCAATACTGTGTGGGGTCCAGGCCCTGCTTAAGGGCCCATGGAAAATGTTGCACCCAGGAGCATTTGTGAGCAATTTCAGCTTATAGTTATATTACTAGGTAATTTTAGCACAAGAAAAGGTTTCCAGCTGCCACCACGAGCAGCCATGGTAATACGATCTTATCGCGTTCTGTTATCTAGGCCAGGGAGAACTCGTGGGGTATTATTTTCCATCATCGAGTTCATCTTAAACCAGGACATCGATTCCATGCCCTGTCAAAAGTCTGCTATTTTCGGGACGATATTGGCCCTTTAGAGTTCCTTTTGGAGCTTTGAAATTATCTCATAGAAGTTCTATCATATTGTAATGTTTGTCTTAACCTATTCCTTAAGCACACGGGTAGCGTGATAGGCTTCAGCAATAGGTTCCTGCGGTGGTGGATCGCAGCTTCCAAGTCAATGAATGCAGCTCTGAGTTGTTCACAGTGAGGATCCCATGCAGATCATAGTGAGGATTGCATGCAGATCTTACACAGTGAGGATCCTATACCAATAATAGTGAGGATCGCGTGAGGATCCCATACAAATAACAGTGAGGATCCCATGCAGATCACAGTGAGGATCGCATGAGGATCCCATACAGATAACAGTGAGGATCCCATGCAGATCACAGTGAGGATCCTATAGGGCCTACCAATAATAGTGAGGATCGCGTGAGGATCCCATACAGATAACAGTGAGGATCCCATGCAGATCACAGTGAGGATCGCATGAGGATCCCATACAGATAACAGTGAGGATCCCATGCAGATCACAGTTAGGATCGCATGCAGATCTTACACAGTGAGGATCCTATACCAATAACAGTGAGGATCCCATACAGATAACGGTGAGGATCCCAGTTACACTAATACTAAAGTAAATGGACACCAGAAACGGTTTTCTATGGTGATTACATAGCAGCAAGAACAACACACTTTATTCAGAACAACTTCTCCTTATATCTCAACTCCTATACAACACATGTAAAATCAAGTCATGTACAAAACATATGACCTATACATTAGTACAGTAATTAACTGACCAATCAGTGTTGTGAGTGACCCCTAATGCATGATGTAAACATAGGTGACTAGAGCGGAATGTTCCATTGTGTAAAAGGTGATAAATATTGCAGGGTGAACTCAGATAGGACTAAAATCATGGATCATTACAATATTCATAGTTTTTATCGAAGGGAATTAAAAGACCAGGATTTTTCTGAGAGAAATGGTTGAAAGTGACCTGGGTGAGACGGGGGCGGATACAGGGTTTCAAAAAAAGGGAGCATGTCAATAAATCCAGTAATGAGGTTAGACAATGTGATAAACTTCAATCAAGGAAGAACACAATTTTTAGGTTGGGGTTATTCATTTAATGAGAATACACATAAATTTGAAGTTGAAGAAATCATGGAATTATTTACAAACAATCGAGAACTGCTGTTAACATTTGCATAAAATCAGATCAGTTAAGTGCATTGTATGGCAGTAGGCAAGAACATGTACACATGTCACATGATTGCTGCAGCATCCGACGTGTATGCTGTTGTCCACTGATCTCTATTATTTTGGGTCTGTTTGTTTCACACATATCCGGATCTCAATCATCAGACAGTTTGTACGGTCTTGACAGTTTACTGATCCGGATCCTGTATTTGCTGATTCTGCTCGCGCAGTAGATACATGCTAGATCCAAGATGGCGCAAACGAAAATAACAAGACGAAAATCATTACAGAATTCATTACATCGTCATGAATAATCTTAAAACTTGTTGAAATAATTTATCTGAAGGCCAACATAAATTATCATTGCTATCAAATGATACCTAAAGCAGTTTGTCAAAACAAAAATCTAAATCTACGGTTTAGGCGTAGTCTGGTAACACAGTCGTATACAACAGGCATTATCTATCAGCTGAGTTACAACATTGGATCCCAAAGTTTCCATTTGTTTTCGCACTGTGCAATATCACACAATCCTGATCCGCGATCCCGAGTGAAGCAAACACATCCAATGACTGGAGAGAGGTTCATGTGCTTACAATGAAGCCACTGGACGCTATGTTGCTGCTCTCACACATCATGCATTGCAATGCTACACAGGAATCGGCCTCCACATGGATGTGCAGTTATTGTGCGCATTCTTTGTGTGGAATTTTTGTTTGTGGAGTAGTAAAATGGCCATATGGTGGCTTCACTGGCCCCTCTGGTGGCTTCACTGGCACCTCTGGTGGCTTCACTGGCACCTCTGGTGGCTTCACTGGCCCCTATGGTGGCTTCACTGGCCCCTATGGTGGCTTCACTGGCCCCTATGCTGGCTTCACTGGCCCCTATGGTGGCTTCACTGGCCCCTATGGTGGCTTCACTGGCCCCTATGCTGGCTTCACTGGCCCATATGGTAGCTTCACTGGCCCCTATGCTGGCTTCACTGGCACCTATGCTGGCTTCACTGGCCCCTATGGTGACTTCACTAATATATTTGGCATGTGTCTCAAATGACAAATCCATACTGCTATTCCCGACACGATGTCAAATGTATCTGAAACAGGATGCCACGATGCTATAATTCGAAACCAACTTTTTAAAAATGCCAACATCCAGAAAGAAGGCTGTATCTTCCCCCAAAAGAACGGACTTTGATGACAAAACAAAAATTTTGGGTTCATCTGTAAAACGAAAACATGATTATTGCTGGTTTTCAGTGACGAATTCAGTGACAAAATGCATAAATTTGCAGCACAATTTGTAACCCTTATTTTTTGTCTGGGGAAAATGACTTTAAGGGGTTAGGGTATATTTTTCAAAAAATTGATGCCATCGCAATGTGCCTGGACTTTCGGGCTCCAATTCACTCTGTCTTCTTGCAACAAGTTATAAAATATGTTTATTAAAAGTCCATATAATTTTTCAAGATGGTAGCCACTAAACCAATTTTTGTGTGTAAGAGACTGCCAGCTCGGCACGGATTTTCCAATGAAAACATTTCATCATTAAAAATGTATAAATTATATAATTAAAATCAAGATTAATTCATTATAAAACAAATAATAAAAAACATAAAATAATTTAAAAATAAAATTTAAAAAAAAGCAGTTATGATACTGCAAAAATGTTTATCCGGCTAGAGACATCAAGACGTTCTTTTATAAAAAAATTCATATGACCAAACTGAACGTGGCAGGAAAATAGGCCAGCACCTTTAAGGTTTTGACAATGCCTTGCGCACAGGGAATCTGACCATAACGTATATTGTCCTTTTCATCTGTGTCTTCCAGAGGGTGGATTTTAACACCCATCCGTCCGTCTGCCAGAGGGGAGGGGGGGGGGGGGTAAATTTACTGTCAGGCAGGTAAAACTTCAAACCTACCAGCCCAGTTTGGGGGTAACATTAGCCCTAACCCCCTAACGGTTTTGGCTAAGAACCTTCCTGAATCCACCAAAATCCAACACCATGCAGTAACACCACCACCCAACTGTTGGACTTAGATGGAAGTGGGACACCCGGCCCCATGTCTGGGCTATACAGTACTGACTCCATCAAAATACAACACAACCAGCCATGGAGTTTGATGGGTTTGGGTAGGACCAGGCCTGATGCCTTCCTCATGCAAACCATTACTTTTGATGATTAGTCAGACCCTTTGAGATAATTTCACAAAAAAACAAAGGCTGAAAATGATCTTCAAAATTGATGGGACCACGTCAAGGAATCAGTAGTTTAAGCGCCCTCACTGCTGGAACAATTCTTTCCATGGAAACAATCCCTGCAGAATAAAATGTTTAAAAAAGATTGAAATTAGATCAACAATATATCAGATCAACAGTGAATAGTTTATTTCTCTTTCAATCATCTTCCCCTTAAATTATTTCAAAAAGTTTCCTCAGATCAGTCTAAAGTGATTACACTTCAAGGAAAACGAAGTTATTCATTTCAAAATTAAAATCAAATTCCAACTCTGCAGTCATGTTACTCACATTATCACTTTATGATGGCATCCAGTGAGAAAACTCTATACTGCCCTGTTCGTTAGTCAACTTACCTAGAATTTCCATGAGTTCTTTAACCATGTCATCAAAAACAGGGAAAAATTTGCGATGATGTTCCATTCTTGAGATAACCCTGTACGGAAAGAATGGAATGGAGTTCGCACGTTAGATTACAAATATTTCAGGCAAAATCATTTTGAATAAAAACGTTAGATATGATTTCAATAATATTACCACAAAGTTAACAATAGTCATGCTGCCTTTACTTAATCCTCCGATGCAAACAATAGTCATTGAAGAATAAAGCACCAGATATTTCCATTGTTAATCTAGACTTGATTGAAAATTTAGATTTGAATAACTTTTTGGAAATAAACTTTAAAATTGCTTTAAAATAACATGCAATGTAAATACAACGTTGTAGTAATAGTTGCCTTACGTTGCAAACCTAGCAGGATCTTTATCAAAGGCAAAAAATAACAATTAAAAAACCGAAAGCTTATTTTTAATTTTTTTTTTTAAAGTACTGTATACTCGGTGCTTTTCAAGTGTCTGTGTAAAAAAAATTAAAAACGAAAAAAAAAAAATTCAAAAACATTAATTTTTGTTTTATCATCAGACGCAAGAATTTCATCAATGTAAATACAGAAATTGTTTGATAAATGTTAACCACAACCTCTGGATTAATAAGCATGAAAGCCAGTTCATAATGAACTGCAAAGTAAATTTGTGATGTCAAAAGCTGCTATTCAGCGAATGATTCACAGAAATTCAACACATTTCAACTTGCGTGAATCATACAAAGTGCATTTAGGAAGTATGATCCAGCACCAACGAATTCCTCCAGAAAAAAGTATTCAGTGTACTTTTGAGTTTCGTGGGAATGTTTTTATCGTACCTGTCAAGTCGTTCTTGTTGTAAAAGTTGGCCAAGAAGATGAGCTGTGGATCCAGAATACAGTTCACACAAATGTTTTGTCGCCGTCACAATATTACCGGCCGACGACTTTTCATCTGTCAAACAAAATAATATGAAGGAGTGTTAGAGAATGAGATCAAATAAACTTTGGAGAGAATGGGAGACTTCTGAGACGACGGTGGCAGCAGACTTACCAGTCCTTTTTTTCCCATTGTTGACATTATTCCGAGTATGTACATGATATTGAGAACAATATAAAAGCACCGGTAGGTCAAACAAACAAACAAATCTCTAGTTTCTGATCTCTGTGCGCGTCGCCTCAGACCCGCGCATCGGCATTTTTAATTTTCTGGGTTTTTTTTGCTATGAAACGATGTCCAATTATACCCAAAATTGCTTGGTCGATTGGATTTCTGCCGTGCCGTGTTTTAAATGACTTTTTCACTTCGGGGTATGAACGTTTTCCCGATTTGTGAGGCCTCTCTTAGCCACCATACTTTGTATATGGGAAATTTGGTCCCCACGTATAGACGTATGATGTATTTCCCTGTTGGGAAAAAAAAAAGCGCCACCACACCGATTTTGAAGCCGACCGATGACCAGAAACCAGAGACTTTTTTTTTTCTTTTGCCTAAGTCTTCTGTCATCTAGTGTCTAAAAAGTCTCCTATTGACTTAGGGGCGAGGTTCTTAGCAAATCCATGCATTCTTCTTTTAGTAAAGGAGCACTACTACTTGAAGTTAAAGGTTTACTGGAATATTTCTAGGGGCACCAAAGGCTAGGACCAGGGGGTAATGATGGCAATTACCTCCATCAAGTTCAAGGATAGCTAAGCCAACTAACGGCATAGATGATTTGATGGTCAAATATAACACGCAGTGCATAACCTGTTTTTGCTCAGGCCGCCTCTGAGATCTCTTTAAAATTGATTTAAACAAATTCACCCAAAATCAACCGACGGCACATTAAAAATAAATAAATAACATGAATAATAACAAAATCACATGTAATTTTTTTTTTTTTAATGAATTATACTGATGTTAAGTAGGTGAGCAAACATACTATTTTTTTATCTGAGGTGTTATTTTGTCACTGTGGTGATATTTTAAAAAATTCTGTTGTTGAAACTTACAAAAGAATTGATTAAGGGCTTTGAACAATAACTTTTACATTTGAACACACCTAGGCCAAGGATATCCTTCAAGGAGTGCAGAATGTTTTGCATCTCCCCAACACGCACGTAAAGTTCATTCATGCGTGTATAAACACCTCCCTCTGTTGGTACGTCGAACAACCTCTGGAAATGGGCCACCATCCTGCTGTGCTCTGTGTCTGATGATGAAACCTCGACAGGTTGTTCCTGCTATAAATGATTAGAGTTACGTTTACGTCAATGAAATCAAATGAAGCGCAGAAAAGTAGTTAGTAACCTTATTTTTTTTTATTTTTTAATTACTTGGATTACAGAATTTTTCCCCCCGAAGTTGGGCGGGAAACAAACAAAAAAAAATTAAAAATGCCACCGATTGAGGGCACTCTCCAATTATAAGGGCACCCTCAATCGTAGCCTGAAAATCTGCTTGTGATTTATGCCAGATACTGGCCTCATAGTATTGGGGGATATTAAACTTTGACCTTGGTTGGTAGCTAGCGCACGAGCCTCGAAGCATGACGTCAGATCTTCAGCGCAACGTATCCAATCAAATCCCTTGAATGGTGTGCCAGGAGCCTGTCTTTATTTTTAAGCATAAAGAGAAGGGACCAGTCTACCTCAATCATTGATTTATTTCATAGTTTGTACACAGACTCATGGCACCGTCGATTCCTGGCTCATTGAGAGGCAATCACACATTTTTTATTTGTTGGTATCGTGGAAATTTCTATGTAAGGGTAGGCGAGTAAAGGAAAGCGAGTTATGGCACGGTAAATACAGTATGTGTACACTGTTTGTCAACATTTTTGTTACCTTTTTTTGAGCCTCTGCTAATAAGTGCACCCAGTTTTCTAGTGTCGGCATGACGTGATGGTATGATCGCTGGCACCACGTACTGTGTTTATGATTGAGATGTTTATGACTTTGGTGGTGATGATGATGATGATGTCCATTGTTGGCATGACGACGGGAGGATTTCTTCACAGGCAAGTTCAGGACGGTACCCACTTCTACTAAATCTAGCACCTGTGTGGCAAACTGGTTGGAGGATAGACAAGAAAAATAAACATAAATTGTAACACCTCATGAAGTAAATTATTTCCGATGAAAACTATTGCATTAATTGTTATTTGTTAGGGGTTAAAAGTGTTGATCTTTTATTCCTATTCCTATTAATAAATGCCTATCTCGATTTTGTTTACAAAATTTAACTATTAACCCTCCTACTATAGCTGAACTTTAGTGGCAAGTTGCTATAGAGGTCAAAATCAGTCAACTGGCCGTTTTGACTGTTGACCCAAATGTGCACACAGGGACATTTTTGACTGGTTTTTACTGTCATTTTGACCACCCTGAACAATACAAGACAATGCTTTTACCAGTCAAAAACGGTTGACTCATTTTGACCTGTAAAACTACACGTAAGGTTTGACAGTGTTTGACTGTGCACTAGATATACCTTGGCAAGTATATTAACATTTTGACTGATTTTGACCCTTGCAGTCACAGAAGGGTTTATTAAAAAGAGCCAGAGAGAAACTAAGAAATCCACATTGGGGTCAGATGAAACTCCAACTTAGCCTGTGAGTCGCGCACCTAATAACAGTTGACGCTTGACACCCGTACCTGCTAGTCTGTCTCTATTGCTGTTCATGCATAGACTGCCAGTCTGTACCAATCAGATTGTCTCGTCGGCTCATAGCAGTAAGGACTAATACACAATTTTTGACAATTTTATTTTTGTATTGAGACAAAAGGTCTTATTAGATTAATTAGCTGTAATTACCTAATTAAGTACAAGATAATGGGGTCTTGAGTGATAAATGTAAAATTTGAGTTAAATAACATAATTCAAATATTTAAGTTTAAATCTGAGGTTTTGGGAAAAGTTAAAACTTTATAATTCAATTTTCTTGACGTGTATAAGCCTTATAAGTCGTTTCTGCTCTGATCCTGATGGTCTAATAACTGTCTTGGATATTTATTAATAATACACAATTGATAAATGTTCAATTAAATTATAATTTTTTGGAGATTGGGATGTCTTGACACAAAATTGTTCAAAACATATTCAGAAACCCCCAATTATTGGGCTGGATAGCTCAGTTGGTAGAGCACTGGTACGGTAATCTGGAGGTCACAGGTTCAAGTCCCTTCTTCAGTTAAAATGTTTCTCTGTTCACACCATTAACCCAAACCACCCCATATCCTGCAAAATTCTCCAAGGGACACTTTTTGGGAAAAATTCAGCATTGTTGGAAACTGGTATTTTCACCTCTTCAAATGGGACAAAATTACTACCTGGCATAAGTGCTGAATATGAAAGATCAATGAAAATGCATGCTTCATTTTGAAGATAAGGGCATGTTTCCAAAAGTGCACTGATGGATTTTGGAGGATTCAAGAAGGTTCCTAGTAAGAATACCTAGGCGGTTAGTGTTAATATATATATTTGTTCACACATACGTTTTCCATATCTTGATATTGCTGCATTGAGACACTGTGTAAGATGTCTGATGGAGGGGTCGAGGCATCTCGTCTGCGTCTTGAGGATTTTGTCTCCTTGTGTCTGGGAACAGGTCTGATGAGATAAGATGGGAAAAAATAATAATGTAGACTTATATAGCGCACGTATCCACCAAACTGGTGCTCAAGGCGCATTATATTATTACCCCTGCTCATCATTCCTGAAACCATCTCAGCTCCCTGGGGAATATACAGCTCAATTGCTGCCATTTCAGCGCATACGGGGCTAATCAAACAACCAACTCTGCCCTCACAGGTACCCATTTACCCCTGGGTGGAGAGAAGCAATTATGGTAAATTGTCTTGCTCAAGGACACAAGCACCATGGTCGTGGTTGGGATTCGAACCCACATTCTGACGACTCGGCCATCAGAACACAAATCCGATGCACTAAACCGCTCAACCATGGCACTCCAATCATGTTTGTATACTAGTAGAATTTTCTAGAGTAACATTATTCAGAATAATAAACAGAATCTTTTGCAATTGTAGTTGCAGAAATTGAACTGGAAAAGGTCAATTACAAGTAGAAGTGCTTAGCAGTGAACAGCAAGATGAGCTGATTACCAGTGAATTGTATACACAATTCATACAGACTTAGGCTGGTTGTCTTTCTTAGCAAACATTTTTGCTTGGACCCTGGGGCCAATTTCATTCAACTGCTTTAGCAGATAAAATTGCTTACTGGAAAAATTGGTTTAGTGGATTTCTTTGGTTACCAGCCAAGCTTTTGTGTACAAAGCTAATGCATTTTGGCTGGTAGCCTGTTTTACATTGCTTAGCAAAAAT
The DNA here is from genome assembly GCA_029582265.1 of Zoroaster sp. YZ-2022. Classification (NCBI taxonomy): domain Eukaryota; kingdom Metazoa; phylum Echinodermata; class Asteroidea; order Forcipulatida; family Zoroasteridae; genus Zoroaster; species Zoroaster sp. YZ-2022. The sequence continues at coordinate 6,802,615 of CM055827.1, read as the reverse complement.
ATTTGCTCAGCAAGATTCTCTGCTTAGCAGCTCTATGAAATTTAGTCCCTGGTCCCTCACCTCCTGGTCCCTCACCTCCTGGTCCCTCACCTCCTTTGACTGCTACAAATCATGTTATTGTTATTGAGTTCTTTCGGGTACACCATGTAATTATCTCTTTTTGGAAAAAGTGATGGCTCTGAGTAGAGCCGGTTGGTTTGTTCTCAACGTTTGTTCTCAACTTTTTCCAAAAAGAGAGCATTACATGGTGTACCCGAAAGAACTCAATAACATCTATCTCCACCATGCAAAGCCTCAAATCCTGTTACAAATCATGTTAAGTTTACCTGATACTCAGTTGATCGAGGATCTGTATAACCTCCTCAGTCTTTCTGGCAATCTGGTCAACGTGGTGACAACTCTTTGATGAACTGTACAAAGTACCAATTATTTGGTCCAGTTAGCTGACAAAAATTTACTGTTATTTACGCTTAAAGCTAAGGGTCATTCCACCAGGTTGGGGCAAGCTTTGTGACATGGTGTCCTTGTTATGTAGGTAGATGTACCATTCATTATCCTTATTATGAGTGCACATACTTGGGGTCATTCCACCAGGTTGGAACAAGCTTTGTGACATGGTGTCCTTGTTACATAGGTAGATGTACCATTCATTATCCTTATTATGAGTGCACCTTCTTGGGTCATTCCACCAGGTTGGGGCAAAGCTTTGTGACATGGTGTCATTGTTACGTAGGTAGATGTACCATTCATTATCCTTATTATGAGTGCACATTCTCAGTTGTTCTTCCACTTAGAATGAAATCAATCTCTGTGCCTTGAATAGGAAGTTATAATAATGTGTCATAATAAATGATAATAAATGGTACATTTACCAACGTAACAATTTGGGACACCTATTACAAAGCTTGCCCCAACCTGGTGGAATGACCCTATTTAAAAAAAAACTTTAAAAAACACAAGATTTTCACATTATAATGTTAAACTTACTTGGTAAATAGTTTTGTCAGAGGTGCTTTACAAAAATTCCAATTTAAATTTAGCACTGTCCACTATGGGAATGAATACCGAAAATGTAAAATTTGAAAATTAATGTTTGAAAATATGGAAAGGAATTTGATCCCAAACGTGTGGACCAATTTTTTTAACCGGGTCACTCCACCCTGCCCTTACACTTTTCAGGAAAAAAAATGTTGTAGAGGAACTGTATCGAATCACTGTAACTTTCAACCCTAAAGCCTTACGGACCCCTCCCCCTAACAGAAAACCCTAGATTCACCAATTCAATCTGCCAGATGAAAATATAAGCATAGAGCCTCCTCCGTTAGTTTCCCCTCGGCAAAAAGCTAAATTCTAAGTTTTTGCAAGTAGAGTAACTACATGTTGATGGTTTTTTTTTTTTTCCCTTACCTGGCAAGCAATGGATTCGTCTTCAAGACTTTTAAGTCACTTGAAACTGACTCTGTTATTTCATGTAGTTGTCGCAACACCAGGGCAAGCTCCCTCTGAATAATGCAAGCAAAACAAAATGTTAACTCAATAACATAATACCGCACTCTAGTCTCCAGCATTTGCTAAGTTTTCCAGCATTGCTAAGGACAGCAGGGATGGGTGTAAATCGGTAATTTCCCACCTCTCCTTTGAGAGAATCCCATCTAGCAGTAATGTTACTGATCACCTGGAGTCCAGCATTCTTCTTGAAGACAACAAGAGCATATTGATCAAAATGTTGAGTTATAATGCCAACCTGTCTGTTATTTTCTGAACCTCGTATCTCAGACGAGATAACATAGTGACACTGCAAATTACTACTACTTACTACTTAAAGGCTGATGGGTTGTTCTGTTAGGCTAAGCCTCCGTACACTCATATCTATGTTGCAGTCCAATCTATGTTTGAATACGCTGATTGAGTAAGCATTGACAATATTTTCCAGTAACTTACTCCACATGTTGATGACTCGTTGGCTGAAATAGTTCCTTCTGCAACTTGATAATTTACATAATCTCTGCTTATATGTTTTCATAGAGTGTCCTCTCGTTCTGTCTTTGGTTGAAATTTAGAAGTTCGTTTCTATTTACTTTCTCAAGGCTATTAATAATCTTAAAAGTTTCAAAAATTAATACCAAGTTAGCCGACTAGCAGTATATAATGCATGTATTATTAATAACGAACACCATTTTAATGAGCGTTCCCACTATTTCTTGAATCAGCATTGCAGCCATGTATAACTATAATAATTGACCACTAAATCATAGTGTTAGCCAGAGGGGTGACTGGGTGTCTTTTGTACCCATAGTATTAGCCAGAGGGGTGGAGTGTCGTGGCCGAGCGGTCTAGCGCACCGAACTCAAGTTCTGGTGTTGCCAGCAGCAGGGTGTGGGTTCGAGCCCCGGTCGTGACACTTGTGTCCTTGAGCAAGGTACTTAACCATAATTGCTTCGTCCTTCGGATGGGACGAAAAGTGAGGTCACGTGTGTTGTATAATGCACGTAAAGTGGATTGTCATGCGGTTCAGCATTGAACTCAAGTTCTGGTGTTGCCAGCAGCAGAGTGTGGGTTCGAGCCCGCCGACACCTGTGTCCTGAGCAAGACACTTAACCATACTTGCTTCTCCACCCAGGGGTTAAATGGGTACCTGTGAAGGCAGAGATGGTTTGCTCTATGCGCTAGAAATGGCAGCAATTGAGCTGTATACTCCCAGGGAGCTGAGATGGTTTCAGGAATGATTTATGAGCCTTATGAGCCTTATGAGCAGGGATAATAATATAATGCGCCTTGAGCGCCACTTAGTTGGTGGATACGTGCGCTATATAAATCTATACATTATTATTATTATTATTATTATTATTATTATTATTATTATAGTATTAGCCAGAGGGGTGACTGGGTGTCTTTTGTACCCATAGTATTAGCCAGAGGGGTGTCTGGATGTCTTTTGTACCCATAGTATTAGCCAGAGGGGTGAATGGGTGTCTGTTGTACCCATATTATTAGCCAGAGGGGTGATTGGGTGTCTTTTGTACCCATGGTATTAGCCAAAGGGGTGACTGGGTGTCTTTTGTACCCATAGTATTAGCCAGAGGGGTGTCTGGGTGTCTTTTGTACCCATAGTATTAGCCATAGGGGTGTCTGGGTGTCTTTTGTACCCATAGTATTAGCCATAGGGGTGTCTGGGTGTCTTTTGTACCCATAGTATTAGCCAGAGGGGTGTCTGGGTGTCTTTTGTACCCATAGTATTAGCCAGAGGGGTGACTGGGTGTCTTTTGTACCCATAGTATTAGCCAGAGGGGTGTCTGGGTGTCTTTTGTACCCATAGTATTAGCCAGAGGGGTGTCTGGGTGTCTTTTGTACCCATAGTATTAGCCAGAGGGGTGTCTGGGTGTCTTTTGGACACCCTGTTTCAATTTTGGACACCCTATTTCATCTGTCATTTACATGTAAAAGTATTGTAAGTGAACAATTTGGACACCCTGTTTTGAAACATCCAGTAAATTTGGACAGCCCATTTCTAAATCCCGGGTAACACCTTGCACTAAAGTGAACATTTTCGGTGACTGCGGACCTCCATGATTGAAAGAAAATTTACCTCAAAGTTTTGAGCCATCTTGGGAACTGGAAACAATAAACTCCGTAGAAGAATCAGTGACTATCTCATTTCTTGTATTAGGCTGTACAGACAATATGATAGACCGTACACAAAATCAATGCATCAATTACACTATTCGGTAAGTCTTTTTGGTAAGAATTAATAGTAACTATCCAATTCCATCAAAATTAATCTGAATGAGTTTCACTCTCGTAAAGTCTCAACTGTATCTATTGACCAACAGCATCTATTGACCATTGGCACATTCGTAAACAGAAGTCTGTTTGAGTCATCAAATAAACAGAGCGCTCTGTGTGTAAAAAATTGTATTCCATCCAAAAAATAATTAAAAATTAAAAATATTTTAAAAGGTTACACCACAGTTAAATTCTCCAGCATATGGTGCCCTCTCTTGCCAATGTTCATAACATTCGTAAACAGAAGTCTGGTTGAGTCATGAAATAAACAGATGTAACGTTACTGCATCCAAATTAACGTTAAACATGTTAAAACTTAAATATTTTAACCAGTTCGCGTCGGAGGCCGTGTATACACGAAAAAAATTTTTGCACCACGGATCGGAGAGCGTCTAAACACGCCATAGGAAACTCCGGAATATTTGTATGCATGCTTGGTTGAGCCACGCGTGTACGGTGACATGCTCGGAAGTGCCGGCCATTCCATTAACGTGTGTGTGGGAAAAAGAAACCCACCACAGGGGCCCAGAAAAACTTTTTTATTCCCGACGCGGACTGGTTAAAAGGTTACACTATTCTACCTATAGTTACATGTAAATTATACAGTGAATGTCTACAGTTAATTCTCTAGCATGTATGGCGCCCTCTTTTGGCAGGTGACAAGGGCAAGGGATAGACTGGTCCCCCGTCTTTATCCTATCAAGGATGAAGATAAGCTGCTGGTGTACCATTCAAGGGATTTCATTGGATACGTTGTGCTAAAGATCCGACGTCATGCTTTTGAGGCTACCAACCAAGGTTAAAGTTGAATCTCGGAAAAAACATGGTGGCCAGTATCTGGCGTAATTCATGAGCCTCAAAGTGTGACGTCAGTGTAACTTGATTCTAACTGGTCCCCTTCCCTGTCTTTATCCTCAAGGAAGGATAACGTTTGCAAACAATCTTCAAGGAAGGATAAAGACAGACTCCTTGGGTGTATTCTGCTTGCGCCAACGTAGCAAACGTTCGCCAACGTTGCAAACAATTTCGAGTGGAACCAATTGTGCACCGCCAACGTTGGCGAACGTTGCGCTCACAATCGGTTCCACTTTGACACATCCGTCCCCAAACGTTCGCACGAACGTTTGCGATACATTCGCGCAAGCGGAACGCAGCCCTGGCATACCATTCAACTTCAAGGGGTTTCATCCCATTGCCGGGCATTGGATACAATGTGCTGAAGATCTGACGTCACACTTTCGAGGCTTGCGTGCTAGCTACCAACCAAGGTCAAAGTTGAATCCCTGGGAAAACATGGCGGCCACTGCCAGTATCTGGCGTAATTCAAGAGCCTCAAAGCATGACGTCAGATCTTCAGGCTAATGTTAGCTAACATTAGGCAAGGCATTGCAGTATTGGAGGGAAAAGATTGAAATTCCCATTTCATTATTAACGTTAATAACTTAACCGTAATAACAATTAACAGTTAGGCCTAGCTAGGGGCCTGTAGACCTTATGCATATGACGTCGCAAACGGAAGGTCGCCCTCTATCAGAGCGGCTACTAGAGGAGGTCACTCTTTGGTTCATGTATGCACGCTGTACATGCATATACGCACAGCGCACATACATGAACCAATGATGAGTGACCTTCTCTAGCCTCTGATAGAGGGCGTTATTCAGTTTGTGACTACTCAATTTACCCTAAATGACGCACCTAAGGTTATATAATCAACTGGACGGTAACTTACAAATAAAATTAGCAGTTTGGTGTTTCAGTTTGTTTCAGTGAAGGATTCTCTTGTAAAATGCTGAATTTCAATGCGTGGACTTCTTGAGCGCCGTTTTTTGAGACGCACAGAATTGTGGTTATCAAAAAATTTATGTTGGTATAATGACTCACCTCCAAACTGTTAAAGTTGATGGGGGCACAGAAAATGTACCCAAGAAGAAAAACAGTTGAATCATGTTTCATCTTATTCCAGATGGTTGTAAAATTGTTTTTAATCTTGAAAATAAAAATATTGTTTTCGATTTTTAAAATAAAATGGTATAATTTGGAGAAGCTCTCAAAACTTTTAATCAATATTCTTGAAAGACCAATAAAATGGAAGGTGGTTAAAATTTTTGCAAAAAGTACTTTAAAACTTTGAAATGTGTAAAAATGCTGTTAACATTTTGTCAAATAAAAGATTTTTTTTCATGACCATGATATTAATGTTTCATTTTCTCAATAATTTTCCACTACCGTCGAAATAAACACAACGAATTAAGTAGTCTTCGTTCGCTTCTTCTAGTATAAGGAATGTGTCCATTTTGAGGATCAGTATTTCTTTAAAAAATCATTGCAAATGCAAAGCATTCATATATTTTGGTTTCCACAGACAACAGCTTGTTGACGGCATAGAACAATAAAATCACAGATGTTCGTGAAAACAAATTGAGGTCATGTAAATATATTAGTAGTAAAATCAGTGGTTAAACAACTTTAGTAAATCATACAATTTCACTATAATTTTTATTTCTGTAACAAGCACGACTTAGTTAAGTTTATGCGACCATTAATACGCCATAGTTTTGTAAGTTTTCCGAGAAATACTACGCCAAAGGTAAGTGCGTCATTTCACGAGTGCGGCGAATTACGTACACGGACGATTAATAAGGTCCAAAAACTAATTAACGTTACAAGCTGCTGGCCTCAATTTACCCTAAGTAAATTTGCTGTTTGCATCTTTGCTCTGAACATGGAGGAAGGAACTTTCCTCCATGCTCTGATTATCTGAACAAACCTACCGTTTTTTCATGAAATGTAAAACACCGCACAGATGAGATGAAGCTGAGCACCTAGCTAGCAGACCATCAATCAATCAATCTGAATCTCAATATTTATATTTGTGTCCGGTCAAATTTGCGCGTGCGCATTGTTTATTGTTGCCGAGCAAGAAATAGTCTGAACCCCAATCTGATGAGCTGAATGTGTATAGTAGAGTCAGCTAGCTGGATGGAAACCAGACACGTGAAATTGGTTTCTGTATATCTTTGATTGAACCGTCTACTATAGTGTGTAGAGTATATACCGAGCGAGAAGAGCGCGCGCGAGCTAGTCGATAGTGTGCACGGCCGCTGCCCGGGTGAAGCTGTCTGTTTTCCCTCCATCTAACATTACTCGTTAGGATTGTCTGCATTTGAAAGGTAATTTTATGATCATTTGGAATTCTTTTTTGAAAGGGTGATGCAAACAGCCGGAAAGAATGTCGTATCCGACCGCCACTTTTTAAATTTAAGGGGGTTTTTGGAATTTTTTTGCAACCACTAACAAGAAAAGTTAATCGGTTCAAAAATTATTCTACTGATTTAGTGATAGGTAGGCCTACAGAAAGCGAAAACTATCTTTAAAATCCACTTTCATGATGGTTTTTGGACTTTATTTCCTTTCTAAAAAATCCTCCCCTTCAGAAAATAGAAGAATCCTGCGTATGTACAATGTCAATGACTGTGTTGGACGGAGGAGTTGACAAGATCAGACTGACATGACTGAGGAAGTCATCGGACGTAAACCAAAAATGCCTGATTTTTCATGAAATAAATAGGCCTATCCTGGAATAATTTGAAGTATATGTCCATCATCATCAATATGTTTTCCACCTTACTGGGTAGGTAAGATTACATTATTGGTTATATTGAATGAGAAAAGTGGCGGTCGGTTACGACATTCTACCCAAACAGCCGCCAGTTGTTCACAAAGTCTGTGCATGTAGGCCCTACTAGTTTTAGCAGATAATAATAATAATAATAATAATAATAATAATAATAATAATAATAATAATAATAATAATAATAATAATAATAATAATAATAATAATAATAATAATAATAATAATAATAATAATAATAATAATAATAATAATAATAATAATAATAATAATAATAATGTATAGATTTATATAGCGCACGTATCCACCAACTAAGTGGCGCTCAAGGCGCATTATATTATTATCCCTGCTCATAAGGCTCATAAGGCTCATAAATCATTCCTGAAACCATCTCAGCTCCCTGGGAGTATACAGCTCAATTGCTGCCATTTCTAGCACATATAGAGCAAACCATCTCTGCCTTCACAGGTACCCATTTAACCCCTGGGTGGAGAGAAGCAATTATGGTTAAGTGTCTTGCTCAAGGACACAGGTGTCACGGCCGGGGCTCGAACCCACACTCTGCTGCTGGCAACACCAGAACTTGAGTTCAGTGCGCTAGACCGCACGACAATCCACTTTACGTGCATTATACAACACACGGGACCTACGGCTTTACGTCCCATCCGAAGGACGAAGCAATTATGGTTAAGTACCTTGCTCAAGGACACAAGTGTCACGACCGGGGCTCGAACCCACACCCTGCTGCTGACGAAATCAAGAAATATCCTAGCCTAACGTTAGTCCAAATGCTTCTTCTGTTCACAGTCTCTTATTTTTAGAATGGGGTAGAATGTCGTATCCAACCACCACTTTTTCTCATTCAATATAACCAATAATGTAATCTTACCTACCCGAGGATATTTATTTCATGAAAAATCAGGCATTTTTGGTATGGTGGGGCTTATTCGCAGGGCTGCCCTGCGAATTGTGTTACACGTACGGCTAATTCGCAGGGAAGCCCTGCGGATTGTGTTACACGTACGGCTAATTCGCAGGGCAGTCTTTTATTTGAATATTGGGCAGTCCTGCTGTCAGCAATACAGTATACAGTATTATTCTCCTTGCTATACTGGTCTAGAAAAGTTTTAAAACTTATAAAAGAATCAAATTCTTTGCCCTCCATCATGCATGTTCATTATTAAACGTAGCTAAATTAAATGTAGTATCACAATTTTCAGTTAGCCTAACGTTAGTCTACACTGTATCAACGTTAATGTTAGGCTAACCTAGGCTAGGCCCTAGGGCCGGCTAGGGCCTACACATGGGTCTATTAAATTACGCATGCAGTGCGCATGCGCACGACTGAATCATCGAGTTTTACCGCGTTCACTGCTGTACTGCCCTAGCCCTGCGAATAATACCGGACTACATGGCAATTCGCAGGGCAGCCCTGTGAATAATCACAACGTTTTGGTATACGATGACTTCCTCAGTCATGTCATTCTGATCTAGTCAACTCCCCTGTTAGTGACCAACACAGTCATTGTACATGCGCAGTGGCAACTATATTTTCTGAAGGGGAGGATTTTTTTAGAAGGGAAATAAAGTCCGAAAACCATAATAAAAGTAGATTTAAAAAAAAAAGGTTTTCAAGTTCTGTACCCCAAAAATCGATAGAATCATTTTAACTGGTTAGTGGTTGCAAACATTTTTTTTTTTTAAACCCTTAAAAAGTGGCGGTCGGATCAACATTCTTTCCTTAGAATAATTAAAATAAATTATGTAATTTGTCACTGTGAGCTCACAGCGACAAATTACATAATTATTCTAAAAATAGGAGACTGTGAACGAAAGAAGCATTCAGACTAATCCTAGCCCTGATCCTGAGGCCATGAGGGATAGTGATATGGGGGATATGTTAACTTAGTAATAGTACTCCCTATTCCCTTACGTTACTTCCAGCATGGAGGAAGGGATGAACATACTGGAGATAGGATCTTAAGATCTGGAATGATCTCACATTGCACATATATGAGAATACACAAATCTCACATGAATTAACATTAATTTTCCACTTCTTTCGACAGTTTTTCATCTAATTTATTGTAAAGTTTTAAAATAATAATAATAATAATGTGTGGACTTATATAGCGCACTTATCCACCAACTAAGTGGTGCTCAAGGCACATTATATCATTACCCCTGCTCATAAGGCTCATAAGGCTCATAAATCATTCCTGAAACCACCTCGGCTCCCTGGGGAGTATACAGCTCAATTGCTGCCATTACAGCGCATATAGCGCTAATCAACCAACTCTGCCCTCACAGGTACCCATTTAACCCCTGGGTGGAGAGAAGCAATTATGGTTAAGTGTCTTGCTCAAGGACACAAGTGTCACGGCCGGGATTCGAACCCACATTCTGCTGTTAACACCAGAACTTGAGTCCGGTAAGCTAGACCGCTCGGCCACGACACTCCAAAATGTTGGAAAGAATGTAGAATACGACCCAGAGAAATGTTTATAATTATTATGGTAATCAAAATTTTTTGTCAGAGGAAATTTTCAGTACTACCTACGTCAATGGCAGACATTGTTGGAGTGTGGGACGTCGCGCTCAGTGATGGAGTACATAAAGTGGAGTTTGAACATGGGACAACCTCTGGAATGAGAGTCATCCGTATTGACAATAAGGTAAAAACAGCAACCTAACATTCACAGGTCGGTCTCTTAAAGAGTCAATATCGTCACGATCAGAGCAGACTTTCAACAGGGCATGGAAACAGGGAACTAGTTTAAGATGAACACAGTGACTGAAAATTACTGGCTCATTTATGCAGCAGCAACGGTAATATGACCTTATCATGTGGGTATTTATTTTCAGGACTTCACTGAGTTTCTAAAACGAGCACTCCAATTCCATGCCTTGTTGATCGTGACGATATTGTCCCTTTAACCCTCCTACTGTTTGACCATTTGAAACCATTCAAAATTTCCACTTACCAAAATGCCCATTGGTTTTGTACACACATGGTGATACCATTTGAACAGTATTAGTAGCAAGCTTTACTACCATTCAAATCCATTCAAATGCATAGAGGGTCCATTGATTCACCACTTACAGTGATGATTAAAGGTAAGTACCCATTCGAGGAACGGGTACCCGCATGTCACTCGCTAGAACTCGACATCACCCAAAAAAAAATTCGAGCGAGGACGGCTTCGAGTTCGAGCGATGTTCGAGCTCGAAATTTTTTTTTGGTGATTTCAAGTTCGAGCGAGTGACACGCGGGTACCCGTTCCTCGAATGGGTACTTACCTTTAATCATCACTGTAGAAGTATCCAAACAAGGTTTTGTATTAGCTGTACTACCATTTGGAAAGATCCAAACAAAGTTTTGTATTAGCTGACCTACCATTCAAAACCATTTGGGGGAATCAATACTGTACACAGTTATTTCACCATTCAAAACCACAAAAGCGAATGGTTTCAAATGGTGGATCAACTTGTATGAAAAAGGTACCAAAAGTAGGAGGGTTAATTTGGTATTTTTGTATAAATTGTTTGTTTCTCATGTTTCTTAAAAAGTATTGGATACATTTCCGAACATTACATATCGCCTTTAACCTTTCCAGGAAATTCTCAGACGGAACTGGATGTTTAAACTTGTTGGTCGAGAGCACTTCCACATCGGCAAAGTGAAATCTTCCATCAACATTGACGCCTCGGGAGGTTTCTCCTATGAATACAGTCTAGAAGTTAACGGCAAGACACTGAAGAAGTTTGTTGAGCAACGAAGGAAGTCAGCGAGGGTGTGGACACCTGTCATTGACGGACAGGAATATAGAATTGTATTAGGTTGGTTTCTGTTATTCGACGAGTCAACGCACATACCCCTTGTTGGTTTCCATTGGCGACTTTTCACACACACACAGCACTTATATTGGGAGTAACATGACCAGTTATTAGAAAAGCAAATTTTTTGTTCCTTCTTGGCGGTCCATACTCGAGCTATAAACAGTTGGAAAGAGTGATTTCGGATCTTTCTATTGGTTTAAGAAAACCCAGAGAAAGTCCCAATAAAAAGTCTCCAGTTTCTGGTCATCGGTCAGCTTCAAAATTGGTGCAGTGACGCCATATTTTATTTGCCAACAGGGAAATACGTGATACATTGTATACGTGGAGACCAAATTTCCCATATACAAAGTATGGTGGCTAAGAGAGGCCTCACAAATCGGGCAAACGTCCATACCCCTATGTGAAAAAGTCGTTTAAAGCGCAGCACGGCAGAATTCCAATCGATCCAGCAATTTTGGCTGCCAAAAAAAAAATTAAAAAATTAAAAAGGTGATGCGCGCAGAGACAAGAAACCTACTTTTTTGGGGGGCTAATAAAAGCTGATTCTTTCAAGATCCAATTGGAACGTCATCAGTTGTGTACTAAATAGTCTTTGTGTGTGGTGGCTTTTGGCGATAAATAAATTTAATGAAACAGTAAGGCCACCTGCTTCTAGTTATGCATTTACACTGTAAACAAGTTCTTTATTGGATTAAGGAGTGAATTTTGTTTATCTCTTTACAGAAAAAGATTCAATGGATGTTTGGTGCAATGGGCAAATTGTAGAAACAGCAGTAAGTCATGATTTTGTGTACATCTGTGTTATTGAACTATTGGGTGTGGGTGAAGTAATTTATTAATCAATGAATCGATCTTTCAGTCAATCTAATCTACTGTTCCTCATCATTTGCTTAATCTGCCACCTGGGGCCAATTTCATAGAGCTGCATAGCACAGGCATGCAACTTTTCAGCGGCACAGCTGATTTCCTCTTTTTTGGTTTTTCAGCTGTGCCATTGAAAACTGAAAAACAGTGTATAAATTCTTGCGGTGCCTGGCATTTTCCTCTTTTTGACAAAATGCAGTTGCATGCCTGTTGGCAGAAAAAATTGCTTACCAGGAAAATTTGCTTAGTAAATTTCTTTGGTTACCAGCCAAACTTTCATACAAAATGTATGCCTTTTGGCTGGTAGTATGTTTTATGTTGCTTAGCAGAAATATTTGCTTAGCGCGTTTTTCTGTTAAGCAGCTCCTTGAAGTTGGACCCTGCTCATAATATATAATTGTTTAGCTTGGGCATCCCTAATGCTTCTTGTTCTTTTGGGAAAAGTTTTTTAAAAAAATTAAAAATTAATCAATTACTCAGTCAACCTTTCAGTTAATCGATTAGTAAATCAACCGACCAACCAATCAGAGAGGCTACAGTGATTTGTTTGCTATTTACAGTGATGTCAATTTATTTTCAAAGGTTTAGGGATGATTCCAATGCCTTGACTGTTACCCTCTTCCCTCCCCATCCATAGACTAACACCCCTGGCCAAAACATGGGGTCATATACCCTCCAACCCCCACCCCCCAGATTTCCACCCATGTTTTGTACATATATGTATGGTATTGTTCATATTTGTATTTGTATTTGTATTTTTACCGACTTAGCAATATTAATAATAGTTATTTCAACAATCGATATAACTGTTGCCGCTCATTACAGATGTGTACTTTAGTGCTTGTCAGTCTCCACAGAAAAAGCCATTTTTGTTTTCAGTAATGATATTATAATTTGAAATTCAGACGTAACAAAAGTGTGACTGGCAAAAGGTCGCAAGCAATTAATGTGCAAAATTGTGTTTTAAGAAAACTGAGTGTGAAAATTCAGTCGTTTTTCTACCATTTATAAGTCATTGTAGGAAAGTTAACTTCCGCATGGGAATGGTAAAACATGTCTTGGGAGTAATTCTAGCAACAAATATATAACAGTTATGCCCTACTTTTTTTTCCAAAGGAGCCATTTTATTGCTTACGACCTTCTGCTGGGACAAAAAGCTGTATTTTGTGTGCCCAGAAGAAGGTCGTAGAGCCTTACCACTTTCTTCCGGGTACACAACGTATTGTTGTTGAGTTCCTATGGGTACACCATGTATCAATCTCTTCTTGGAAGAAGTGATGGCTCTGAGAAGAGAGACGGTGGGTTTGTTCTCAACGCTTCAGCTTGTTTGCTCTAGTCGTCGTCAGGATATTATAATTGTGGTTTTTTGGTGGGTTTTTTTCTGTAATCCAACAGGGTGTCTTTGTTGATGACGGCTCCGAGACCCACTTCACCTTAACCAGTGGACTCGCCTGTTGCATTAAAAATGTAAGTAGCGGCAAAAAGAAAGAGGGCATAATTCACTCTCTCATCATCAATGACAATGAAATCCCAGAGGCGGTAGAGTAGCCACGCCCACTCCTTTGTCTAATTGATTTCATGGTTACTTTTTTTTTATTTGGTTACCTTGTAAATGTACTTACGGTAGTCACATCGTATGCAACCCATCGTGGTTATAATAGTGAGTGTGTCAACTTCAAAGAGATGGTACAACATTGGTAGTTCGTAGTGTTCGTACATTTCAACCCTCTATTTATTTAAAGAAAATATCATAAAACGCATGCCAGTCAACTCGCCCCCTGACAATCTCGCCCCCTGACAATCTCGCCCCCTGACAAACTTGCCCCTCGCAAAGTCGCCCCCTGACAAACTCGCCCCTCGGAAAGCTCGCCTCCCGACAAACTCGCCCCCTGTAATTTTTTGACGCATCTCATACTTTTATAAGAGAACAAATAAAACATTATTATAAAGGCAGGATGTACGGGAACATAAATATTTTAATGAATTATTAGCCGCTATTGAGACTGATTTAGTATAAGTAAGAGAGAAAATCAAACATAGGGCCTAATAATTTCAACTTGGCGTTTTATTTAACAAAAATAAATATTACATGAAATAATTTAACAGTTACAACTAAAATAGAATACATAGAAAACTAGCTAAACAAAACAGTTATGATTTATACGATGTATACTATATTGTGTATTATGTATATACTATGAAAAATTTACAAAGTTATTTGTTTGATTTAATTACATTTTAATTATCTGTATTTTGTATTTTGTATGTAATTAATTATTTATTTTTATTTTACTTATTTATTTTACTCAATATTTTGTTTAGCTAGTTTCCTATTAATCTATTTAATTGTAACTGTAAGTGAATTATTTCTTGTAATATTTATTTTCGTTAAATAAAAAGTCAACTGAAATGATGTTAGGTAAAACTTGTAGCTTTGCATGGTGAAAGAGGATAAGTAAGACTAATTGCGGTGACACCATGTGATTTAATTCTCAATTGAGATAGTAATTAGTTCTGAAAAGAACTGCCTTTATTATAATAATGTTTAATTACTCTCTTATATGAACGTTAAACCAGTCTCAACAACGTCAACTGCGGCAAAAAATTACGGGGGGCGAGTTTGTAGAGGGGCGAGTTTGCCGAGGGGCGACTTTGTCAGGGAGCGACGAGTTTGTATCGACAGGTGGCGAGTTTGTAAGGTGGCGAGTTTGTAAGGGGCAAGATTGTAAGGGGTGAGTTTGTCAGGGGGGCGAGTTGACTGACATCCCATAAAACTAACCTTTGAAAGTTTCATTACAAAAGCAGGCCTCCCAGTGAAACCTATAAATAACTATATTTCAAAATGGGAACCTTTATTCCCCCCACAAAAAAACCTATATTAACCCTCCTACTATAGCTGCACTTTAGCGGGAAGTTGCTATAGAGGTCAGAATCAGTCAACTGTCTGTTTTAACTGTTGACCCAAATGTGCACACAGGGGCATTTTTTTGACTGGTTTTTACTGTCGTTTTTGACCACCCTGAACAATACAACACAATGCTTTTACCAGTCACAAACAGTCGACTCATTTTGACCTGTAAATGTACTTACTACACGTAAGGTTTGACAGTGTTTGATTTTTTAAGTGCACTAGATATACCTTGGCAAGTACATCAAAATTGTGACTGATTTTGACCGATTTTGACCCTTGTAGTAGTAGGAGGGTTAATCTATATTAACCTATATTTTTAATCTCTGCAACACACTTTCAACTTCCTCATAAAATCCCCATTTGAAGAAAAAGTATAAAGAGATGAAGCCAAAACAGTAGCCAAACTGTAACATGTGTAACGCTCTTAGCAATTTATCAAAAACTTGTTACTTAACAACTGCATAATCATGGGAAATAACCTATAAAAGCCTATATTTTGGCATTTGGTAAACCTATAATAACCTATGTTTTACTTAAAAACCTATTTTAAAAAAAACTATATTTGGTAGATAAGCACTGGGAGGCCGACAATAGGTACTCATGTTATTAAGAAAACAACAAAAATATTACATGTTTTTCTTGTTTTCAAAATTCTACATTACAATTATTTTTTGCTCTTAGAGGAAAGCGTTTCATCAGAATAATTTATTATAATTATTGCTTCGTGTACTAACTTTACACCAAGTAAGGTTTGAGATAATATTTCATGAACCCTAACTACCCCCAAATCCTCCCAAATACTTTTTCCTGGTTTTGCTTGATTTTGATGGATTCAGTACTCCACAGTACAGCCCAGCGAATAGAGCATGTAGCCATGTGTACCAAATCCATCAAAACTCCACCGGCTGCTTTTTGTTGGATTCAGGACTGTGTATAGCCAAGCCATGGATGCTTTGCATTTGCCACTGTACCAAATCCATCCAACTCCACCGGCTGCTTTTGTTGGATTCAGGACTGTGTTATAGCCAAGTCATGGATGCTTTGCATTTGTTACTGTACCAAATCCATCAGACTCCACCGGCTGCTTTTGTTGGATTCAGGACTGTGTTATAGCCAAGTCATGGATGCTTTGCATTTGTTACTGTACCAAATCCATCAGACTCCACCGGCTGCTTTTGTTGGATTCATGGACTGTATAGCCAAGCCATGGATGCTTTGCATTTGCTACTGTACCAAATCCATCAAACTCCACCGGCTGCTTTTGTTGAATTCAGGACTGTGTATAGCCAAGCCATGGATGCTTTGCATTTGTTACTGTACCAAATCCATCAGACTCCACCGGCTGTTTTTGTTGGATTCAGGACTGTGTATAGCCAAGCCATGGATGCTTTGCATTTGCCACTGTACCAAATCCATCAAATTCCACCGGCTGCTTTTTGTTGGATTCAGGACTGTGTTATAGCCAAGCCATGGATGCTTTGCATTTGTTACTGTACCAATTCCATCAAAGTCCAACAATTGGGATACCTTTTTACTGCATGTTGATGGATTTTGGAGGATTTGGGATGGTTTCTAGCCAAAATGCCTCTAGGGGGTTAGGGTTAATTTGATAATCTGGACATCACCAATGTTGCACCTTCTCTTTGAGTGCGTCTGTTTAGCGATGAGCACAATAGGAATAATGCACACAAATAGAACCACTCTTGACAGCGTAGTCACTGTATATCCTGTGTATATGAATGATGTGACAAAATTAATGACATATAACAAGGTCAAATTGTGACAAACCAATAGTGTACTGTTATCAATGTTAGGCATCATTGATTTCTAAAGGTGATATTTCAGTAAGTAAGGCCGAAAAAATAAGTCTCTTGTTTCTGGTCTGTGCGCGTGTCGGCTCAGACCCACGCATCGGTATTTTCACTTTTTTTTCTTTTCTTTTTTTGGGGGGGGGGGGGGGGGGGGTATGAAATGATGTCCAATTGCTGGTTCGATTGGAATTCTGTCGTGCTGTGTTTTAAATGACTTTTTCATAAAGGGGTATGAACATTTGCCCGATTTGTGAGGCCTCTCTTGGCCACCATACTTTGTTTATGGGAAATTTGGTCTGGTTCCAAGAGGCACGTATACATTTATCACATTGGCCAAAAAAGTGCTTCAACGCACCAATTTTGAAGCCAACCTATGACCAGAAACTTGAGACTTTTTTTATTTTTCATTATATCTCAAATCGTGTTCATCAGTAATGTTGACAATACTTGATGCTATGTGGAGATCAGAGTACAAAATTTAAAAATGTATATAAATTTACACACTAATGCTTGCTGTGAAATCTCTAGTACTATCAAGGACACTTGTAATTGTAAACACTTGGTGTATATATGTTAATATAGATTAAAGGGAAAGTACAGCATTGGTAATGTTGGCGAAACTGCTTCTTTGAATCAAGATAACTATACTTTAACCCTAACCTTCCCAAATCCTCCAAAATCCTCTTTGCTAAAGTGAAGGATTGAGGTTATTAGGCATACTTGCCTTTCCATGGTACATGTACATCCATGTTTGTTGTAGTGATTGCAAGGTCAGTGCTTGGGTCAGTGGACACTGTTTATTGCTCCATGCATGCAGGGATGGTCCCTGGCCATGTACATGTATCACAGATTAGAAACACATGTGTGCATACATGTACATGTCATGTGCTTGCTTTACTACTGGAGGATTTTGGAGGATTCGGGTTATGTGTAAGTAAATGGGCCTAGGGAGTTAGGGTTAAACAACCAACCTGTGAGTAAAGTGTCAATTCGGAGTCTTAACTCATGAGAAATGTGTGAGAAAGCATCCACTGTGTTTACACAAAAAGCAAAAGGTTGCCATCCATCTGCAACTATTTGTAAAGGTGCATATTTTTGTTGGTGTTTTCTCTGACATGAGAACACTTCACACAGAATCATTTGTCAGGATGATTGGTTCCTTGACCAACTTCAAATCAAGTTAGGGACAAGGGCCAAAGTCATGGTACAGCCAAGCCTTTGAGAAGCCCGGCCAGGCCCAGGCTTTTCCCCTGCCTACTGGCCTATATAATGAGCTCTGCTTGCCTGGGCTAGGCCCTCCAGAAACCCAGGTTATGTTGATTGGCAGGTACTGTATTGTTACAGGATTAGGACTCACAAAAGACAGATTAGGAGACCAGGTAGCCTGGGCCTGGCCGGGCTTCTCAAAGGCTTGGCTGTACCGTGACTTTGGCACTCCTCCCTTAGCTTTTGGATAATAATTACCAATGTTGTACCCTCCCTTCAAATTGGTACCCTCTTCCTTGTACCCCCTGCCACACCAACTGAGGAGATAATTTGTACCCCTTATTACCTCCATATCACTGTGCACAGCGATCACTCACAAACACTTTCTAAGTGCCTTTTTGCATCGTGACCAATTCTCACGCACTGAGCCCTCCCGGTTTTCTCACGTGTTTTCTGCGAAAATCTCACATTATATATATGCAAACATTTTACTCTAAATAGTCATTATGACATAAAGCTTGAATTGGGTGGTGCATTCCGTACGATGAAGACCAAGAACGGTACCTGTTTAAATTGAAATTGTATGATGTGGTAATGTACACTTGTATATTTATGTAATCGGTTTATGTAACTGTAATCGGTAACATGGTAGAACATGCTTTGTGTCAAACAATGTACAAATACAGGTATTTTTATATGTTGTGTGTATTCGAACAAACTATGATATTTTTTTTAAATTCTGCCCTCTTACTCAAATACATATGATGAAGATCACAAATGCTTAAATGATGCTTCCTTGAAGAAGTGACCCCAATCTTAAGTTTTGATGAGATGGATTTTTTTTTTTCAGCAAGCAAAACTGCTGCTGATATAACTCATTGTGTAAGGCTCTCTTGATTAATTTTGTACACAGTAATTGAGGAATTTGTCAAATGTTATGGGATGCAATGACCGAGCGGTCTAGAGCAATCGGACTTGTGTTCTGACGGCCGAGTCGTTAGAATGTGGGTTCGAATCCCAGCCGAGTATAAATGGGTACCTGTACCTGTAAGGGTAGAGATGGTTAGCTCCAAAAAAGGTTGCACATAATGGACTGTATACTCCCCAGGGAGGTGAGAAAGATTACAGGAATGATATTAGCCCAATGACCAGGGGACATTATCTATGTGAAATGCGCTATATAAGAACGATTTATTATTATTATTTTTAAATTCAAGTTAAGCTTGGGGCGATAACACGATAATATCGAATATCGCGATACCTTTTTTATTCGATTACGATATCGAGAACCTTTTTAAGTTATCGAGATATCGGCAAATCGCAATTTAAAAAAATATATCGCGATTAAAATAAAATTGACATTGTGAGTCAAATCAGAAATTCCATGGAAACAAAATTAGAACAGTCTTTTCAGCTTTTGGAAGTGAGAAACAAAAGCGAACTACTTCAGAAGTACATACACGCTCTGCAAACGAATTTGCGATTTATTGTGATGCTTGTAGAGGGGTACATACCTGTACATACCGGCTCTAAAGCAATTATGCTTGAATGAAAAAAAGAAATCGCGATATTATCGAAAATTGCGATATGTTTCCCGATATATCGTGGATGAAAAAAATCGATATCACCCAATCTTAATTAAAGTATCTACCAATGGACTCGGTAATCCAAGTGACGTTTACTAGTGGGGCTTGCCATTTTAAGGCAGCTTCTAGACAGATGAAAAACTTGGCAAATGAAAGTGATCTGGATCTGTAACCTTTTGACAGGGTTGGATGAAGGCTTGCCAATAGATGGGGGGAACATTACTAGAGGAGGGGGGAGGGGCTGGCTCTCTTGTCGAAAAAGGGAATGGATCAAGAAAAATTAAATATGAAACAGGAAATCTTGGCCCGCTATCACAAAACTCATCGTCTAGCAGCGACTTAGTGTTTGGACGATCACTACATGTATGTATGATGATTTTTGTATCATTACGATACCATTAGCAATGTAAGATAAATGCTTTAAGATGAATCCAAGTGCTTTGTTTAATAGAGACCCCATCGTCCACCAAAAGCAGACAAGAATCATATAATTCCTATAAAAAAAAATAGTTTCCAATGATAAACTCTTATGCTGAAGCCAAACAAGAACAAATGTAGACATTATTGTAAGAACCTGACAACTGCATGAACAAACTGCAAGAAAGAACATAATTCCTTTCATGTTTACTGGTGTTTTGTTTTCGTTTCCGAGTGGTAATGTTGGCTGCAAAGAGAATCCAAAAGGGGGATTCTATGAATGGAAACATATAATTTGGATTATGATAGTGTGTTATTGACTGAGGTATACTGTATGGTAAAAAATAATTAATGTTCACCTTACAAGAAATAGTTCGTTATATTTTTGTAATTTTGTAATTTGTGATTTTATTTTGTACAAGTATTATTTATGGGAAACTGTAAAGATTTGTTTTTATCTGTAAATTGACAATTCATGTGATTGCAGGCCCTCCCAGCAAAACCTATAAAAACCTTTAAAACCTATATTTCAAAATGGGAACCTTTATTTCCCCCAAAAAACCTATATTTACCTATAAAAACCTATATTTTCAACTTACTAATTACTTCCTAAGTATAAAGAGATGAAGCCAAAAGAGTAGCCAAACTGTAACATGTGTACCACTCGTAGATTTTCTGCCGGACCGAGTATAGTGGAATGTACTTTGTTGCAAAAAGTATTCAGGAGGTAGGCAATTTACCAGAAACTTAATCATGGGAAGTAACCTATAAAAGCCTATATTTTGGCATTTTTTAAACCTATAATAACCTATATTTTGCTTTAAAAAACCTATTTAAAAACCCCATATTTGGTAGATAAGGTACTGGGAGGCCTGTGATTGATATAGACAGGATTATGTAATACTGTATTGAAATTTTACCTTTTTGGTAGAACATGTTAGCGAGGGGCCAGCTCTTAGCCCATTTACAATGAATGGTAATCAATCTCACTTCCCCTAAAAGGATGCAAAGAGCTGTGTTGACTCTCCAACAGGATTCAAACTCGGGTCTTGTGATTGCTAGTCAAGTGCTCTACCCGACTAAGCCATTCCAATCTGTAATGTATTTTTTTTTTGGAGGTAGAATTTCAATGACACATTTTATGCATCAGGAATCTGTCTTTACAAGAAAATGTTGGATACTGTTATCGGTAATCCTTGTTTGTCAATCATGTCTGATATATTTCATGTCCATGTATCAACATACTTGATCTAATAATTTATCTTAAATCGATAAATCGATAAATGTAGGATACAATGTATTCTTGTAATTTTTTGGATCTCTTATTAAAATGTCATTAATTTGAGAAATTAAATAAATAGAATGTACACTTGTACATCCATGTTAATATGAGTGACATTTTTGCTTGCAGATAACTAGTTTCTGTCTCAAATTTTACTCGTGAATTTTATGTGTGTAAATAAAATATTAAATCCAAAGGGGTATAAACAGTCAAATTGATAGTCGCTGTAAGTCCAGTTGATTGCAAAACGAAGGATAAAGCATTGTGTTACTAAGCAACCTATTGATACACGTTTCCATGACATCATAATACATTGTATCATATCTGTAATCATATTTTACATGCATGTCAGTTATTCAACCCTGAATAGGCCTTCTATTAACAGTTTAATTATTCAGTTGTAGGGTACAGCCAGTATTGTGTAGTTGTCTAATTAGGCGTTGCTATTATATGCACTGGGGGATATTGCCAATAATCAACGTACGGGATCATTTACTCAATGTAAGGGGAAAGAACCTTGAAGAGAATCTATACTAAGAAAAAATTGCCAGTCTGTGTTTACTGAAGGATAAAATACTGATGGGGCTGTGGGCAAAGGATAATTACCACCTGTAGACATGACCCCAGAGGTCGGTTTCCTGCTGTTAAGGCCATACATGTATATTGAACTGTTCCCATTAATAAATAAATGTACATGTTGATTTTGTTTTCAAAATTCATTCAAATAAAATTTTATTTTATTAAGAAACTGTCAAATCGACGTATTGGGGACAAATGAAACAACCCCCTTGGTTAAAACAAATAAATGCAAATAAAAATTAATGTTAAGGCTAAAAAAAGTCTCGGGTCTCTGGTTTCCGTGCGCGTTGTCCTCGGACCCGCACGTCAGCATTATTAGTTTTCTTTTTTTGGGGGGGGGCTATGAAACAATGTCTAATTGCAGCCAAAATCGCTGGATCGATTGTAATTCAGCCGTTCTGTGTTTTAAACTACTTTTTCACATAGGGGTATGAACGTTTGCACGATTTGTGAGGTCTCTCTTAGCCACCATACTTCGTATCCACTCAGTGCACATCGTAGCCCTCTAGCTGTTAATTCAATAGCCACTTTTGCATCATGTGAGCGTTGTGCGCATACTTTATGTGCGTGTTATGGTACTACGTGCGCGTGTACTTCTGCCATCCAATGATCGATGGAGATATTCCGCACATCAATTGCAAAATATGCCAAACGCGATGCACTATCACTTCCCTTTCGCCCACAGTGGTCTAACAACATGTGCCTTGAACAGCTCATGCACGGTGCGAATAGGGGGTCTTGCCTTTCCCCATGCTGGGAGGGCTTAGCACTAAATGCTGACCCAATCCTTCCACAAATCCTAGATCTGGCCTTGTACACTATTCCAGTTTTATACTTAAATGTCTCCAGAAGTCCAACAAAATAAAACTCATGGAATTTCAGCCCACACAAATGTTATTATGATACCAAAAATATGCAATACTCATTTATTATATTGCTTATGTATTCTTACTGAAAAAATACACCTACATACATATTTCATGTATTGAAATTCATATGGCAAGATAGTCCTAATCTACGAGATATGATTACAAGTTATTTAATCTACAAGATTCAATTTTTTTTTAAAGAGTAAAATTAATAGCAGAAAAAAAAATTTGTACATAAAATGATTAAAATATCTTTGGCCACGAACGATACAGCATTATGCGTAATACTTTCAATCCTCCAATTTGAGATGAAACAGGAGTACATGATAAATTATTTGTCTCTGAATTAACAGAGTGGACGGATAGATAGATTTTCTCTGAAATTTAGACATGCTCTCGTTGAATAATTCCCTTCAAAATTCTCCTTTGGGACTGTCCCAATCAGGATGCCAATAGATGGGCAAATTTCTATCCCCTTTTTCAGCAGAGAATAAACACTTTAAAATTAAACCGATACTTTTAACCATGCAAATACACTTCCCCTTAATTGTTCCAAATCGTTGAATCAAAAATAAGAACTTGTCAATACTTCTCACAAATTAACCTGCTCTCACAAAATGAGAGTAAAGTCGGCATTTTACAAAATTTAGATTTTTGTATTTCCAAATTCTGTGAAAGAAAGAGTTTTCCAAATGGTACCTAACATTTGGGGTTGCACTTATTCAAAATCTGTTTAAAAATTCATTATTTCTAATAATTTAATTTCTTCAATGTTGACTTTGTAATTCCATACCAGCAAATAACCTGGTGTGACTTCATGCTCATATCATGGGAAAGTTATAAAACTGTCCCGATAGACAGCCAAACTTATGACATCATGTTAACAAGTGTTGTATCATAGAACATTAACAAAACAAAGACTACATAGAACCAGACGCCATGATAATGTAACGTCACACGGAACATTTGGTCGTGCTTCAGTCTAGTGCAAGATGTGAGGAAACTGTTTGCCCTTCATAGTGCGCGGGTACAGTGCAATGTACGTGTAACCCCATTTGACAAGCCATATCATTGCGTTTGACAAGTTGGTAGACTCCCACAATTACAACTTCCCAAGTCCAGTGAGAAAACAGCTTACATTTAGTTGCTTCTTCAAAGTGCATAGATTTTTATATAAAAAAGAATTACATTATATACATTATTAATTTTTTGTTAACCCTCCTACTACTACAAGGGTCAAAATCAATCAAAATTTTGATATACTTGTCAAGGTATATCTAGTGAACTTAAAAGTCAAACACTGTCAAACCTTACGTGTAGTAAGTACATTTACAGGTCAAAGTGAGTCGACTGTTTTTGACTGGTAAAAGCATTGTCTGGTATTGTTGAGGGTGGTCAAAAATGACAGTCAAAAAACAGTCAAAAAATGTCCCTGTGTGCACTTTGGGTCAACAGTCAAAACGGGCAGTTGACTGATTTTGACCACTATAGCAACTTCCCACTAAAGTGCAGCTATAGTAGGAGGGTTAATTAAGTATAAGATATTCAGTAACAGTACCTTCTATCGAAATATAAAAAATAAAAATAAAAATAGGAAGTAAAACGGTTTTGAAATCTAATGAGCACACTTTTGAACGAGAGCATTACCTGTATTTAAGTATAATATATATTTATGTACAATTGTTAATAAACGTTTTTTGTTAGTACACTTTTTTTTATAAACGTTTGATATAAAAATGTATTTGTATATGTTTACACAGCCTCATAGTCTCCAATACATAACAGAGCACATTCAAATAGCACTTAGATACAATGGGATGTCTGGGTTTTTTTCTTTCTTTTTTAAATGGCAGGATAATTATGCAATTTACTGTGCAAGATGTTTACCAAGCAGCAAACGTTAAATAAAAGTTGGCAATGTATTCCTTAACTCTAACCACCCCAAATCCATCAGAAAATAAAGGCACTTTAAGTCATTACTTTAACCTTTTAAAAAATATGATTATTTGTCATGTAGAATTCTATTATGTGGATCTGATGAGTAGACATGATCAACCAAAAATCCTGTGTGAGCGTAATTAATTTAAAAAAATTCACAAATATTTAAAATAACTATTTGGTTAAGGCACTTTTAATGGTTATTTTTAGTTGTGTAAGTCAGCACCTTTATAATCTGCTCATAGGTTAAAAAGAGAATTATCAGTTACAATTTAGGAAGATCTATTTTTAAAATCCAAAATACTTCTGTTTAAACAGGAGTTTATATGCAAGTAATTTACCGTTTTTTTGTGAATTTCCAGATTAATTACAATCTGCAAAATGCATCTTTTATATATATATTCCATGTGAGGAAATCAATACATTACTGAACATAATGTACATCATTTCCTAAATTAAAGCCCCTTTTCTCAAAAGAATCTCTTTTTCATAAAACTAACTTGTTGTTTATTAGTCAATTAGTCCAACAGTTGGGTGGTAGTGTTACTGCATGGTGTTGTATTTTGATGGACTCAGTACTGTATAGCCCAGACAGGGATACTTTGCATGGGGCCGGATGTCCCAATTCCAGCTAAGTCCAACAGTTGGGTGGTAGTGTTACTGCATGGTGTTGTATTTTGATGGACTCAGTACTGTACAGCCCAGACAGGGATACTTTACATGGGGCCGGGTGTCCCAATTCCAGGTAAGTCCAACAGTTGAGTGGTAGTGTTACTGCATGGTGTTGGATTTTGGTGGATTCGGAGAGGTTCTTAGCCAAAACCATTAAGGGGTTAGGGTTAATGTATATTGATTTGAAGAAAGTAAGCATATTACTCTTATAAGCAGTTTTGCCAACATCACCACTGAGATACACTTTGGTATAAAGTCATTATGTACATACACTTCTTATAGATCAAGAAATGTGTATGGAAACCAAGCACTGGAAGTTTCAGCTCATTAGTCAATACAAAATCTTGCTTTTGAAAATGAAAAAAAAAAACGGGTTTCTGAGGAATGATTTACGCAGCAATGGAAATCTTCTCCATCTGCACCATGTATTTGAAAAAGGTGGTATTTTGAACTGCATATATTGAAAAACAAAACAAAACTATATATAGGAGCGTTAATTGCTATTTGATATTATTTACCCAAATTAGTTATCCTTAAGTAATTTACTTAATTATTTAATAGAAGTTATATTGAAAAACAAGGCACACTAGAGCAATGTAAAAGCATTCAAAAATTTAAATGCAGTTTTTCATGAAATCCTTGTTCATGATGTTGGTTTACAAAATAAATTATAAATACAGAGGACATTTACTGTCTTCATAACAGTAACAATTAACAATGTAAGTTGAACCAGATACCGAGTCTCTAAATTTCATTAAAATAATGTTTGCATAGGTCTTGTAAAAACACTAGAGTACATTCATCTGTTATCGGTTGAGTAAGATTTATGACAATGAGTTTGAATGATCCCTGAGAACAAAGTGAAAGCTGTATAGAATACTACAAGGTTTCAACAAGCTCGTTTCTTAGATTGTAGTACATGTACAGTACTTACTTGAAAACAATGTTTTGCAACACCGATTTTTTCCTGAAAATTTGTATATGGGCTGAAATCATGTTCAATATTAAACAAATTAAAAAAAATAAATAAACATTTTGATTGTTCAGAAAGCCAACATCGTAGTCCAGTTCAACTTGTGCGAATCAATAATGAACAAACTCGAGTTATCATTCTTAAATGACACACCTTTCAAACAAACAAAACATTTGATTTACCATAAGAAATGCCCATGTGGAATACCTTTTTTTTTGCTCAGGTTTTGTTTTTAACATACCCAGAATATCTGACAATGTAATGTTAGAATTTCATTTCTACTTACAGAACCCCAAAACACATTAACTGTAGCCGTTATCAGACTATATATATGTAACTGAAAGGCATCAATTATGAAAAAAAAAATTCCCCCACCAAAAAAAAATAATAATAAAATAAAAACTTCAATGTAATCACAATAAATTTAACTTTTATGTTTAAATGTTATGGTTTGTTGAATTGTATCTAATATATCACATTTGAAAAATATCAAATTGAATACTGCTTGGAAAAAAATATCTGGACGGAAGGATTTCAAAATATTTTGGATTTTCACAATTATTTAGCACCAAAGATGAGCGGTGCTATAACACACAATACATACTGTACATTACTGTGTTGTATTGATGAATCCATCAGCGCTCGGCAAAAGCCAATCTTCCCTTGACTTTCTTCATCAAGTTTTGTGTTTCCTTTCCCAAATTGGAATTTAGAAAGAGCGCTTTAATGAAAGATCACTGTATGTAGCCAGAGATGAGACGTGTAAATGATTTAACCCAAAAGACCATCACACCTGGCATGATATGAGACTAACGCACTTATTTTTTATGGTCATTTAACCCTAACACCACCAAACCCATCAATCTCAAACAGCTGGTTGTGTTGTATTTTGATGGACTCAGTGCTGTATAGCCCAGTGTAATGACACCCCCCGGCTTCTTTAAACTTCTCAAAATACACTGCAGTATTAAGTTACATTATTGCTTTTTGTACAATACACTTATTTAGAATTTTGCTAAGCAAATATTTTTGCTAAGCAATATAAAACAAGACTACCAGCCACAATGCATACATTTTGTGTGAAAAGTTTGGCTGGTAACCAAAGAAATCTGCTAAGCAAATTTTCCTGGTAAGCAATTTTTATCGGCTAAAGCAGCTCTATGAAAATGGCTCCCCGGACAACGACAACAAACGCATCTTGAAAGCCTCTCTCAAAACATTTGGCATTTGAATACTTAGTACAACAGATTGTCAGATTTCCAATCCTGAGGCATTTATACTTTCAGAACTCAACCACAGGTTGGCTCCTTAACCTAGATAGATCGCCCCCCCCACCCCGGAAGGACTCACCCAGCGTTAAGGGAGAAGCCTTAGCTGCGATGCAAAAGAAGGATTATTAAGACAGAGAGGCAACTGGAATGGATGAAGGATTGGTGAAGGAGCACGCCGAGAGAGAAGCCAAAACTTACTGTCTCGGTATATGTGTAAATACTTAACTATCCATGCTGTATATATATATATATATATATATATGACATAAAACACAATAAAGGGGGCCACTTTGCATCCGTCACGTTAGCAGTTTTTCCAATGGTTGTTATTTCTTTTTAAGTACCTGAAACCGACCAAAAAGTGTTTCAACATGTGAATGGACATGCAGGCTTATACTAGAACTAATTTGAGTTGATTTATTTTATTTTTTTTTTTTACCCTCAAATTTCCATAAAAATTGGACGGAAAAAGTTACCTCACTTTTCCGTCCATTTGTCGATGGAAATTTTAGGGTAATTAAAAAAATAATAGTAATAATCAACTCAAATTATCTTTAGGATAAGCATGCATGTCTATTCAAATGTTGAAATTCTTTTTTGGTGGTTTCAGATATTAAAAAAAAAAATTACAACCATTAGAAAAACTGCTAACGTGACGGTAGGAAAGTGGCCCCCTTTATTGTGTTTTATGTCATATATATATATATCAAGAAACTCGCCCATGACTTACGAGTGAGCAGCTGTTAACAGGTCAATGTGGCATTTTGGATTCTGCCAAATTAACCTTAGTACAAAAACCACCTGTTTAACTCGTGTGGGTTTTCGTTTTAGCTCATCAAATTCAGGTATCTGTTCTCTTCAGCGAGTGAAGTTAGCATGGAAGACATATCATTCACCACCATGTTGGACATAGGGTTCATATCGGACACCAATGGACTCTCACAACCGATGCCGTTCATTAGGTTGGTCGGACTGACCATGCCCGGTATGAGGGGCTGGACATTGTCCAGTCCGTCCGCAGACAACGCGGCCAGGCCGTTGGCCATCGGGTCATCGCAATCCATCTGGGGAATGGTTTGGTCGTAGTGGTTGGCGGGGACGTCGACCGTGCTGCTGACTTGGTTACATCCCGGGGACATCTCTAAGGGGTTTGGCATTGCATTGTTGTACGCCTGCTGCTGCTGCTGCTGTTGTTGCTGCTGCTGGTTCATGTACTGCGGTTCATTCATCTGCATCTGGTTTGGCTGGTACTGGTTCACGCCATGCTGCGTCCCTTGATGACCATCCATATAACCACCGTTCATCATTTTAGGGTCCGAGTAGCCGTTACCGTACCCTTGTTGATTCGACATCATTTGAGGGTACATGTCGCTCTGCGGCGGCATCATGTCACCTCCCATGCTGTCATTTCCATTCTGCATAGCCATCGCCTGACCGCCATTATCCCCCTGCCAATGGTTGCTCATTACAGGTGGCATATCGACGGGACGGCCCCGCAGTGTTAACCCCGACATGCTCTCAGGCATCGGCAGTGGGTTTATGTTACTGAGGCTGTTGTATCGCTGCAAAACAGGCTCCTGCTGTCTCTGTTGTATGGGGTCACTCGCCCTCCTTATACCCACACCGGGTACCTCGTGGGGTAAAGGGGTTCGAGTTGGGAAACTCCCAGGTCGTCCGTTATACCCCGGCACAGGGGACGGGGCGAATCTATCTGTGCCCCATGAGTTCTGCTGTCCCGTCACCTGGTCATACTTGGCCTGTAGGCGGCGCTGTTCCTGTAAGGTTAACCCCGGCAGGCCTGTTGGACCACTCATACCACTGAAGCCACTCGAGCGGCGGGACGACCCCGGTGATATGGGGTCATACAGGGAGCTTGAGGCACCCAGCCTGTTTGAATACTGCGAGCTGGCACCGGATGCCCGTCGCGATGACAGGTACGTGCTGGCCTCGCTCGACCGTCGACTTGAGAACTGGCTGAGAGGGAACGGGGATGCCTCCGAGGACCGACGGCTGCTGTAGTAGGAACTGACGGTGCTCCCGTTGCTTCCACGGCGAATGCCCAGATTATCCATGCTGCCGATGAATGACTGGCCGCTTTCAGAACGACCCATCTCCTCTGCCTGCAGCTTGACGATGATGCGGTCTTTGGGTTTGAACTCGCTGGAGGAATTAACAATACCACCCCCTAGTGTACAGAAAGAAAACAAAAGGTTGAAATACATGCTGAAATCAATCTCTAAGAAATGGTTTCAGAGGCCGACTTAGTATTTAAATATTTGTATTTAAATCTTTGATGAAGCAGGAAAAAAGTGCAATGAACTTCTTTTCCCTATAAAATGCCTAGTGGGAGCCTAGATGCAATTTCACTCACTTCTCGTGTTTATCTGTGGCAGCTGAGGTAACGCTTGTGCCGACTTCACCTTCTGGGCGAGACGGTTCACTGCCGGAGTGTTGACCCTTAACTTTTGCCGTGACGGTTTACATACCAGTGGGCTCATCGGCCGCACCATCTGTGGTGGGGCAGTGGTTAACGTTGAGCCACGGGCGCGGCTGCGGTTGCGCGGGTGGGTCGGACCCATGTTGGAGCTGATGTGGTCGTCTTGAATCTTGTCATCTTCGATGGCGGTCAGGTCGGTCAGGCTTCCGCCGGGAATGGTCATCTCGATGCCGCTGTCGTTATGTGGGGAGCAGCTGTATTCGTGCTGTAATGTGAGGCACTCAGCGACAGGGCTATCCTGTAGTAAACAAATTATTAAAAAACTCTTAAGTAATGACTTAACTGATTATTACAAAGACTTCAAAAACTGAAACAAGGTTCAGTGAAGAAATGATGGCTACATTATTAAAAAGAATTTTATTTCTTATTATCATGCAAGCTATAAATATTATTGAAAATATAGGTTGGTGAAATTCTTGCATCGGGTGATAAACATTTGATTTAATTTTGCCCTACACAGACGTGTGTGTTGCACTGCATACTCAGTGTCTGTGGAAAAAACTTCACAGGCGACTCGGGCGGGATTCAAACCCATGACCACCGAGCTTGCCCGATGACGACTGGCCAGCTAGAATACTATATAGCAGCACGTTCCGCAATATATATATAGGTTTTTATTGAAAATCTTAAGCCCATGTGATCTCAAACTTTATCTTTGAGGTCACAGGCTTAATTCTTGCTTCAGGAATTTGTTCTAAATTTCGCTTCAGAATCACTCCACATAATCAAAATATCTGCACTTACATGCACGACATCAATGTGCAGGTCTGAGGGTGGTACACTCGGTGGCCTGTCGTTGCGATGACCCACACTGACAACGCTTCCATCCACACTCTCTGCGCTCTCCGATTTCACCGAGCCCGGCTGGTGGTCCCTGGTGCTGCCCTCGCTGGCCCCTCCCGTCGTCCTGTCGTGCTTGTCCCCGCGCTGCTTCTTTGTGACGTGGGCGTCGGGTCCGTGGACCGTCTTGACGTGTTTACGGAGGGAGCTGGGGTCCGTGTAGCGTTTGGTGCAACCTGCAATCTTGCAGACGTACGGTTTCTGGAAAGACAAGGGAGAGATATCACATTTAAGGAGCTGGGTTTGTGTAAGTCGGATCAGAAAAAGCCCACAGTTGCGTTTAAAAGGACAGTATCGTCACGATCAAATCAGACTTTCAACAGGGCATGGAATCGGTGTCCTAGTTTAAGATGAACACAGAGACTGAAACCTACTTGCACATTTATGCAGCAGCAACGGTAATATGACCTTATCATGTGGGTATTATTTTCAGTCAATGAGTTAATGTAAAACTAGCACTACGATTCCATGCCCTGTTGATATTGTCCCTTTAAAATAAAACTGAAAATATTGATGCTTTTATTTTAAGGGAAAAAAAATTTTAATAAAAGAATGAGAAAAAAATCTAACAGAAAGAAGAAAAAAAAGAAAATATTTTTTTTTTTACACAATTCAGATTCGTAATGTTAACTGTAAACTGAGAGTCGACAAGGATACTCACAGCATTGGAATGTGTTCTGTTTTGGTGCTTTGCTCTGTCGGAAGCATTGGAGAAGGCTTTGGTACACCCCTGGAACTCACAGACGTAGGGTCTCTCTCCCGTATGAGATCGTAAGTGAGTCTTGAGATTCTCAAGACGTGAGTACGCCTTGTTGCACCCCTCAAACTAAAGAGAGGGAAAACATATTTATCATGTATTTATTTCCCTTAGTATTGCAGTGATAATAATAGTGGACACTTATACTGTGCCGGTATCCGCCAAGTTTGACGCTCATGGCGCATGAACATTATTACCCCTGTCATCGGGCCAGTTATATCATTCCTAGAACCATCTCAACTCCCTGGGGAGTATGCTGCCAAATGTGTAGCGCAACAAGCTTAATCAAACACAATTACCATCTTAACCCTCATTTATACTCCTGGGTGAAGAGAAGCAATTATAGTTAAGTGTCTTGCTCAGGGACACAAGCACCACGGGTCGCAGCCAGTATTCGAACCCACATTCTGACGACTCGGCCATCAGAACGCAAGTCCGATGCACTTAACCGCTCGGCCATGGCACCCTATGAGGATACAACAACAGGAAAATTTTAATATAAAAGGAATACGTTAATACAACAAATATTTCCTAGGGTCATTCTGTCAAAAAAAATCCTGTTGTGCCTACCGTGCACTGATGTGGTTTTTCGCCGGTGTGTCGTCTCATATGGACCACCAGCATGTACTGAGCCTTGAAGGGTTTCTCCTCCCGTATACAGCCTCGCCATCGACATACAAACTCTTTCCTCTCGTTGTGGATGTGATCGTTCAGAATATGCTGAAATCACGAAAAATATGAAATGAATCATTCCCCCATCTTATATTCCTTGGTGAAAGGCAATGAAGGCACTACTATGCCAAACTGTATAATAATAATTACAATAATAATAATAATAATATGGACTTATATAGCGCACGTATCCACCAAACTGGTGCTCAAGGCGCATTACATTATTACCCCTGCTCATCAGGCTCATAAATCATTCCCGAAACCATCTCAGCTCCCTGGGGAGTATACAGCTCAATTGCTGCCATTTCGGCGCATATAGGGCTAATCAAACACAACAACCAACTCTGCCCTCACAGGTACCCATTTACCCCTGGGTGGAGAGAAGCCATTATGGTAAAGGGTCTTGCTCAAGGACACAAGTACCCCCGGTTGCGGTCGGGATTCGAACCCACATTCTGACGACTCAGCCATCAGAACACAAATCCGATACACACATACAATGATCATGGCCCAATTACATGCTGCATGCTGCTAAACACTTAATTCCACTCGCAGTGTAAGTGGCAAATCCTTAAGGGCAACTCCATGGTTACTCACCG
Organism: Zoroaster sp. YZ-2022; assembly: GCA_029582265.1. NCBI lineage: Eukaryota > Metazoa > Echinodermata > Asteroidea > Forcipulatida > Zoroasteridae > Zoroaster > Zoroaster sp. YZ-2022. The sequence continues at coordinate 6,769,617 of CM055827.1, read as the reverse complement.
TTACATTTGTGAGGTTTTGGGCTCACTCTTAATGCCATAATACACATCTCACTCATCAGTTTTTTTTCACAGTAGTTGCATCATACCCAGACCTTACTCAGCCAAAAATACGAATTTCAGAAATATGTACACTATATAAGAGAAAACGCAATATTTTTATGCATGTTCGAAAAATGTAAGATAAGTAAGCAGCATTTTTCTCTTATTACAAAAATATATTACAAATTTCTTAAATTATATGTGTGTGCCGAGTACAGTCTGTGTATAATGCTACTTCTGTGAAAAAAAACCTGATGATAAGTAAGAAAAGTATGGCATTAAGAGTGGCCCAATACCTCAAAAATGCAACGTGAGTAACCATGGAATTAAACCTTACTTAACGAGCATTACACATACACACAACCAAACGTTCCTTGCTCACCTGTGATACACGCTTACATTAATAAACAGACATTATGCTTACGTTTAGCACAACATTTTCTGCCAGAGTAAGATCTGACTTATTGCTCACGTTAAGCAGAGATACGAAATTAGGCTAAGAACAATTTGGTTTGATTTGAACCTAAACTTATACAGGCATCACCAAAGACACCCTGCTGAATGCAATACAATGCAATAACAGAAAAGTGCGTAGCTTCCTTTAACCTCAACCAGAACAATGGTTCTTTTGTTCCCTTACCCAGGTCAACAGAATCGTACGTTTGTTGCATTTTGTTGGATCGAGCATGGTTACGGTTCATCAAAGTTTTTTCCCCCATCCACGGACTTACCTGCACGAGTTGGTCCAACGTGTCAAACCTTGCCTCGCAGTCGTTCCACTCGCAGTCTGTCACCACCGGGACATCCTCTTCGATCATCCCCTTACCCCCTTCCTCGGCCACCACCTCCGCCCCCTTGATGTGCCTCTCGTGGCCCACCCTGTACCCATCCAGCGACGCCTTCTTGATGTCGACGTGACAGGTGGATGAGACGATATTAGGGGAGGCCTCGTTAGGGTCGTTTCTCATGTTCCTGTCGGCGGGGTCAAGGCTGCTGGTCACTAGGTTGTTGTTGTTAGGTTCAAGAATCTTCTGTGGACTGAGTCCCTCCTACGAGAACGAATTAAAGAGGCAATCAATAATCTATAGGTTGATGAAATTCTTGCGTCGGGTGTTAAACAACTGATTCAATTTTTGCCCTACACCGACTTGTGCTGACGTCTTAACCTTTCGACCACTGAGCTTGCCCAATGATGATTGGCTGGCTAGAATCCCACATAGCAGCAGGTTCCGTGATATGTTTACATAGGTTGGTGAAATTCTTGCGTCGGGTGTTAAACAACCGATTCAATTTTTTCCCTATACCGACGTGTGTAAAGCACTGTATACTCAGTGCTTTCCGAGTGTGTGTGGGAAAAACTTCACAGGCGACTCGGGCGGGCACTGAGTATACAGTGCTATACACACGTCGGTGCAGGGCAAAAATTGAATCAACAATCAAAAATCTGTTAGTAGATTTTTTTTACATATCTTTGTCAGGTTGTCTGCAGTTAGCCACCCAACTCGTTTTGCAGAGATATTTGGATTTACGTCATGCGAAAGCGGTCATCTTGACGGGCAATGACAATGCACTCTTGAAAACGCATCTAAGCATTACACACAAGTACAGCACACAGTCTGTCCATATTTCATCTAACTGCATTTATCATTGGTCGGTGAAGAAATTAAATGTGCAGAAAACTAAGAATGGGCGACTTAGTTGGAAGCCAAATCAAAGTTGCTTATATAGATGGCCTATCTTTTGAGCCTGCCATGTGGAAATTTAATTCTAATAATTTTTAATATGAGTAAATAATATTGTTAATTTCTCCAGACATTCCAAGATGACAGACAACTGAAATCCTTGACAAACCCTGAAACCCTGAAATCCCTGACGAATTCAGTCAAAAAAGCCATTCCCGACGGTTCCCTTTTCCTGAAATCGTTTCATCCACTTACATGGGATGATTCAGTAGACTTCCTGTCTGTGATTATTCGGCTACCGTGTTTGTTCACTGCGCCGTCGGCGGTCATCTGCATCATCGAGCTCTCCTCGTGTGAATTGGTCGGATGGGCGCGGGACAGGAGCGTGGCCATGGCGGGGTGGTGCTGCATTGACCCCGGCGGCGGTGGGGGCATCGCTGACGACATGAATGGATTACCGATCCCAGACCTGTCAATACAAAAATGGGCAGTGCAAGGATTCAGGTCAAAACAAAATATCTTCGAGATGTACAGCAGGTGTTTTTTTTTCTTTACTTTATCTGCGATTGTTTATATTTAAGAGAAAGGGAAACAAAAACTTGTCAGAAAATGTTTTACAGTATATGAGCGCAAATGAATTACTGAAGAAACCAACAGTAAATCAATTTGGAGACACATTTACCGTAAAACCAACCTTTTCCTCAAGTAAAATAGCTGGTGTTCCGATGCAGATAATTTACAGACAATATCGTCACGTTCAACAGGGCATGGAATCGGAGTGACTGAAACACCCCACATGATAATAATAAATAATAATACAGAAGATTTATAATGCGCGCCTATCCACCAAGAAGTGCTCAAGGCGCTTTACAGTAAACAAGATAATCATACAATAGCATAACAATACAATAGCAAATGCAATATAATACCAAACAAAAGATTTTTAAAAATGCATAAATGAATGTTAGTAGTCCTTATAGGCAATACACATAAGATGAGGTTTTTAAGTTTTTCTTGAAGGAGTCAACAGATTGAGGTCATCGTCGTTGCTGCTGCATAAACGAGCCAATCACATTAACTAGGACATCGATTCCATGCCCTGTTGAAAGTCTGCTCTGATCGTGACGATATTGTGCCTTTAACCAGTTCGCTTCGGATGCCGTGTATACACGCAATTGTTTTTTGTACAGCGGATCAGAGAGCGTCTAAACATGCATTCCGATTTTTGTGTGTGTCACTGGGAGACTTGTCAACACGCCACACGTGGCGTGCCGTCGTGGCGGCTGACGTGTATACACGCAATCCTTTCTCGGAGTCCATGGGGTCACGGTTCAGTGGCACCGGACAAAATGCACTGCAAATACTGAACGAGTTCACTCTTTTTGTTGATTTTTGCCTAATCCCTTTATCCAAGACCTGTTCCTTTGACGTACCAGCCAAGCATTTGTAAAGACGGATTTATATCCATTGTTTACGAGGCATTCGATCTCTCTCCAGGTATGCCGTCTTTTCAACCGGGTGCTGGTTGCTAATAGGCCGTTGCATCGGAGCTTGCCAACGGTCTAATTGTGCTGAACAAACACAACCGTAATTAAAAAACTAGCCATTTAATTCTCGAAATGTCAATGAGTAAAGGTGTTTATTTGGTTGTCCGAACTTAGTTTCATTGATAAAAAAAATTATTAATGGCTAGAAATTTTTTCAGATTTTTCACTGAAAATAAACCCGCACGGGGGACCGGAAAAAAATAAATATTCCCGACGTGAACTGGTTAAGCCGGTTAACTGCCCCTCGTCTTTCAGTTTTCATCAAAAGAAGCCTAAGCTAGCGCTAGCAGTATAAACACAAAATCATTGGTTGATACTAGGGCTGTGCGTTCTCGGATATTTTTGGAACCGGATACCCGAAATCAGGAAACTTCGGATACCCGGATACCCGTTTTAATTTTTGTTGAAAACATGCCTCCGGTGGTGTACAAATACATGTACTGTAAATGGTAACAAATTGAATTTTACAATACAGAGGATACAATACTTAAATCGATCTTTTCTTTATTGGAGTGCAATCTCTTGAATTTAATGATAATTGTCTGTAAAAGTGTAAACATTACATTGTTCAAGAGTCACAGATTTCTGTTCGCACCGTTCAAATGTTAAGTCCGAATTTTAAAGTCGTTTACGGGTAATTGGAACTGAAAAATGGAACAAGGTATCCGGATACCAATAATAATAAATAATAATAATAACTAGATATAAGTTTTGAGGCTTTGCATGGTGGAATATCGATATCGTTTCGGTTTGCGGTAACACCATGTGTTTATCTCAACTAACGTGAAGCTGAGATACAGGTTCTGAAAAGAACCGTATCGCACAACTCGTATCTCAACCTTCGTTAAGTGAGAAAGGTTCAAGGGAGAACCAATTTCGGGCAACTCGTTTTCTCTACTGTCGCTAAGTGAGAAATATGGTTCAGGGAGAACCACGGGACTTCACGGGTTAATATGGTTCAGGGAGAACCATAGGGACTTCACGGGTTATTCTCAACGTTTCGATTAGCCTGCTCTAATCTTCTTCAGGAGAATGAAGAGGTTTGCCGATGCAACTCCTTAAGTAGTATTTGCTGGGATTATGTGTAGAATGGGAAGTGTTCCGATTGGTGCTACTGTTGTGTGATGTGTTGTGATTGGTTGCCACCGTGGCATTGTTCTTGTTGTGTGTGTTTCCGCCTGCTGTGTGTGAGTTGCCTGCTCGCTGAGGCGTATCAGTTGACAGTGGGGTGTGGGTGTTGGTGGATGGTAGGATTGAATACGGTTCTTTTCAGAACCTGTATCTCAGCTTCACGTTAGTTGAGATAAACACATGGTGTTACCGCAAACCGAAACGATAACTAGATATAAGTTTTTGTCACAACAAAAACTAGGTGTTCGGTTGAAGTTAAAATGATGACGTCATCAATTCGAAGTGTTGGAGAAAGTCAAATGTTAATGTCTGTTGAAGTTCTCGCGAGAAGTTTATTTGAATACAATACAATACTGAATTTAGAAATTATTTTAATATTAAACTTTGACTTCCGGTTTGGACAGCAAGTAAAGGTCAAATTGGGGTCATGTTTTTGTAAATACTTGTGACAATTAACAATCTGTACAATGGTGCAAAAACTGTGAATTTACCTCTTGTGGTTGTTGAGATATGATTTTATTAAATATTAAACTTTGACTTCCGGTTTGGACAGGAAGTAAAGTCAAATTGGGGTCATCTTTGTGTAAACATGTTTCGACAATTAACAATCTATACAATGGCGCAAAAAATGTCAATTTACCTCTTGTGGTTGTTGAGATAGGATTTTTTTTAAATATTAAACTTTGACTTCCGGTTTGGACAGGAAGTAAGGTCAAATTGGGGTCACCTTTGTGTAAATATGTTTCGACAATTAACAATCTATACAATGGTGCAAAAAATGTCAATTTACCTCTTGTGGTTGTTGAGATAGGATTTAGTAAGGTCAAATTGGGGTCATCTTTTTGTAAATATTTTTTGACAATTAACGATCTGTGCAATGGTACAAAAATTGTGAATTTACCTCTTGTGGTTGTTGAGATATGATTTTTTTAAATATTAAATTTTGACTTCCGGTTTGGACAGGAAGTAAGGTCAAATTAGGTTCACCTTTGTGTAAATATTTTTCGACAATTAACAATCTATACAATGGTGCAAAAAATGTCAATTTACCTCTTGTGGTTGTTGAGATATGATTTTTTTTAAATATTAAACTTTGACTTCCGGTTTGGACAGGAAGTAAGGTCAAATTGGGGTCACCTTTTTGTAAATATTTTTTGACAATTAACGATCTGTACAATGGTACAAAAATTGTGAATTTCCCTCTTGTGGTTGTTGAGATATGATTTTTTTAAATATTAAACTTTCACTTCCGGTTTGGACAGGAAGTAAGGTCAAAATGGGGTCACCTTTTTGTAAATATTTTTTGACAATTAACGATCTGTACAATGGTACAAAAATTTTGAATTTACCTCTTGTGGTTGTTGAGATATGATTTTTTTAAATATTAAACTTTGATTTATCGTAATTCGATATCTGATGACCTAATCATGACGTCACAAATTTTGTTTCATCTACGTGTTAAGTTCTAAGTATATGCCAAGTTTCAAGTTCATGTGAAATTTGCAAGTATGTGTTTTTTGTAGACAATCGATGGGGAGAAGAAGAAGAAGAAGGAGAAGAAAAAAAGAAGAAAAAAAAAGAAGAAAAAAAAAAAACGAACAAAAACAATAGGTGTTTCGCGTACATACCCGAACACCTAATAAAGATTTGTAGTGCGCACATATCCACCCTGCTGGGCGCTCAAGGATACCCGGCACAGCCCAAGTTGATACACAATGTATGCATTTTTTACCCACTAATTCAGGCAATTGCTATATAATTTGAAAACTTATCCCAAGAATATGCCCCACTGAAACTCATCGCAGTACCTCTGCCTCATCAGCTGCTGTTGGAGTTGCTGTAGGTGTGCTATTGGCGTTACAGAGGGGTGCCAGCTTAACGGGCTGACAGTCCCCGCGGAAAGATGACCTAATGACCCGCTGGCACTGGAAGAGCTTCGGGAACTGTTGATGTACGCCACAAGGGAGTTGGGAGATGTCCTAATCATTGCGTTGATGTCAAGACACTCGCCCGAGAGCGGTGAGATGGACAGCACCCTCTTGCGGCTACGACGGTCACTAGGGCGAGGACTTGAGAAGCGAGAACCTTGAAGAAGAAATGACAATCAATCAAGATATTTCAGTATTGTGATGCACAAAAAGTAAGGTCAATTATTACATTTTAATGGTTATCGATACTTAAAGGGACAGTATCGTCACGATCAACAGGGCATGGAATCAGTGTGCTAGTTTTAGATAAACTCAGTGACTGAAAATAATACCCCACATGATAAGGTCACATTACCCTTGCTGCTACATAAATGACCCAGTAATTTTCAGTCACTGTGTTCATCTTAAACTAGGACACCGATTCCATGCCCTGTTGAAATTGTGATCGTGACGACACTGCCCATTTAATTAACATTGAATTATAACCCAAGTATACCGACAGAAATGAAATATAATAATAATACAGTGAAATCTCGATAAGTCAAATCTCAGGGGAATGAACTCAAACTTCGACTTATGCGGAGGTTCGAGTTAGCCGAGGTCGCCATTTTACCCCCGTGCGTGCATAAATTATCGTACGCCTGCAAAGTAACCTTTTGTAGCACCTAACCTTTTGACTTGCCGATCACCAAAAGTGGAAGTTTTTCAGTTCCGTCCATGTTGGCGCAGACTATGACTGTCAGCCGATCTTTGCTTCGCTTGCCACCGCTGCAAGTCTCCCCCTTAAGTGTCAGCGAACGGTCGGGCAACAAACGGTAGAACAAACCCGTCTCATCGGCGTTAAAGATGTCTCGTGCTTCGTATTCCGCCAAAACTGTGGGCAAGCCGGCGCGTTGCTTAACCACTCGTCCGTCATTTCTGTAGTCACGGCGGCCCCCTCACCCGAAATGGCATGGAAGACGATGCCATGGCGTGTTTTGAAACGGTCAAGCCACCCATCACTGCAGCTGAAGTCTGGATGTCCTAACTTCTTTGCCAAAGACCTGGCCTTTTCTTGAAGAATTGGACCCGAAATCGGAATGTTTTCGGCCCGTACAGCTTTGAACCAGGTCAAAACAGCCTCTTCAACATCGGGAAAAGCCGCCTTTCTCATGCGTTTCCGACCTGCTGAAAAAGACTCATTGTTGAACTGTTCTAGCAGTTTCTCCTTATTTTTCATGATTGTTGAAAGTGTAGATTGCGGGATACCCCACTCCAAAGCGATGTCTGCTTTCCGCTTTGCCCCTCGATTTTCAACATTCTCGATCACCTTAACCTTGTCCGATATTGACAGGGTTTTCAATTTTCGCACGGACTTTTCCATAACTCGAAATGCAATTCTCACGTCTTGTCAAAATGTTGCTGCAGACTATTCCGGCTGAATTGTCACGCAAACCCAAACAATCCTGCCGAAGAGCCAAAACTTCAAAGGTAACGAGCGTGTGTGTGTCTGCTTTCCCGCGACAATGATTGGCCCGCTGTTGACACAAGTCATTGTGAGCAGCGTTGCGGCCTCTTCTGATTTCGTGTGAGTGAATCTCAAACGAACTTGGGAGCACTTGCGGTTTCGCTCGCCATTGTTACTGCCACAGAAAGGGTCGTAGACCTGCTTTGATCATTGCCGCGTCTGTTCACAATGAACTGGGTGTCATCTTGAGAATCGCTTAAGCGCTAATAGGCTCTTTGTTTGTTTCTTTACTTGTCTGAGATAGCAGCTACAGTCCCAGGAATTAATTGACGGCTTAGAAAAAAGGTTTTGCAATTCTTTTGTGGCTAAGTGAGGGCAGATTTATTGCGGCCCCTGCCAAATTAGGGTTCGACTTAACCGAAGTTCGAGATCAAAAATTCGAGATAACACAGGCATTTTTTTTACCAAGTTTGCTATTCTATTGGCGGGAATACATTGTTGCTTCGAGTAAACCGGATTTTCGAGTTAAACGGTTTTGACTTATCGAGATTTCACTGTAATAATAATGTGTGGACTTATATAGCGAACGTATCCACCAACTAAGTTATGCTCAAGGCGCATTATATTATTACCCCTGCTCATGAGGCTCATAAGGCTCATAAATCATTCCTGAAACCATCTCAGCTCCCTAGGGAGTATACAGCTCAATTGCTGCCATTACAGCGCATATAGGGCTAATCAACCAACTCTGCCCTCACAGGTACCCATTTAACCCCTGGGTGGAGAGAAACAATTATGGTTAAGTGTCTTGCTCAAGGACACAAGTGTCACGGCCGGGATTCGAACCCACATTCTGCTGCTAACACCAGAACTTGAGTCCGGTAAGCTAGACCGCTCGGCCACGACCCTCCATATTCTTGAAAGAAACGTACATGTAAAGTGTTTTCAGAATACAGTCTTTACGTCTATGGTAATATCAACTTTGATTTAATTTTGCCCTACACCGACGTGTGTATAGCACTGTATACTCAGTGCTTTCCGAGTGTCTGTGGAAAAAAACTACACAGGCGACTCGGGCGGGATTCAAACCCATGACCTCCTGCTTACTAGTACAGACGTCTTAACCTCTCGACCACCGAGCTTGCCCATTGTCGGTTGGCTGGCTAGAATCCTATATAGCAGCGGGTGCCGCGATATTTATAGTTTGATGAAATTCTTGCGTCGGGTGATAAACAATTGATTTAATTTTGCCCTACACCGACGTGTGTACTCAGTGCTTTCCGAGTGTCTGTGGAAAAAAACTTCACAGGCGACTCGGGCGGGATTCAAACCCACGACCTCCTGCTTACTAGTGCAGACGTCTTAACCTCTCGACCACCGAGCTTGCCCGATGTCGGTTGGCTGGCTAGAATCCTATATAGCAGCAGCTGCCGCGATATTTTTAGTTTGATGAAATTCTTGCGTCGGGTGATAAACAACTGATTTAATTTTGCCCTACACCGACGTGTGTATAGCACTGTATACTCAGTGCTTTCCGAGTGTCTGTGGAAAAAACTACACAGGCGACTTCGGCGGGATTCAAACCCACGACCTCCTCTATTTATAGTTTGATGAAATTCTTGCGTCGGGTGATAAACAATTGACTTAATTTTGCCCTACACCGACATGTGTACAGCACTGTATACTCAGTGATTTCCGAGTGTCTGTGAAAAAAAAAAAGTTTATCCCCCGATGTAAGAATTTCACCAATCTATACATAAATATCAACATTATCGCGCCCTCCCCCCCTTTACAAGAAACTATTGACTATTAAGGGAATGATATAATGCAATCAGAGGTTTATAATACCTTCTACTGAGCCCACATCTAATGCTGGATGCTCTATGCTACCAGCTGTACTGGGTGGACCACTGACAAAGTCTGGGGCAAACAGACTATGTTGACTTAGTGATGAGATGTGATGACCGTGGTACGGTGGCATGGGATGGCTTGACGGTAGCGCACCTTCACCTACAGAGATACATGTATAGAAACATGATCAAAACTTACAAAATGTGTCCGACGCCGAGTTGGAGTAACTCGTGCTCATGAGTCCGAGTACTCCTACTTGTACTCTGATACAATTTTCGTTAGTAACGTTTCAAACGTTAGTTTCTCTGAAGTTTACTGTACTTTTCGGCAGGGCATGACTAACTGCTCTGTATGCAAAACATTTGAAGTTTTCACCCTCGAAATTCATTGAAAGAGTTCTGTGAAATATTCATTGAAATAAATTTCATACATCAGATTCACAAACAAGATGTCATTTGTGACATTTCCAATTTCAAGATAAAATGAGATATTTACTTTCCATTCAGAAGATTAATTTCCAAGAGAAAGTAAGATCTATCCCAGTGGCTAAGTTTGTTGTTCAATGCATCTTTATAGAGATAATTCAGTAACACAGAGGTTATTATTGGAACGACATTTGACATTTGACCTCACAAGAATCCCACAATGCCCTGAGGTTGTTCAGTTATGAAGTATTCAATTACGGACCCCGAACTCCAAGGAATGTCAAATGTTATCCATCAGGAATGTATGGGAAAGGCTCTTTTCAGGCCTCTGCTACCAACAACAAAAATCTTTCATTGCGAGTAACATGTGAATTGCTCGGGCAAAATGAGAGAAATGAGGTATTCAAAACAAAATTAGATTTTCCTATTTTTGAAATCTGTAGAAAAAGAACTTTCCGATGTTATCTTACACTTGGAGGGCACTGTCAAAGCGAGAGAAAGTCACGCATTCTTTTGAGTGAAATTTTGACTTTAACCCTCCTACTACTGCAAGGGTCAAAATCAGTCAAAATGTTGATATACTTGCCAAGGTATATCTAGTGCACTTAAAAGTCAAACACTGTCAAACCTTACGTGTAGTAAGTACATTTACAGGTCAAAATGAGTCGACCGTTTTTAACTGGTAAAAGCATTGTCTGGTATTGTTCAGGGCGGTCAAAATTACAGTAAAAACCAGTCAAAAATGCCCCTGTGTGCACATTTGGGTCAACGGTCAAAACAGGCAGTTGACTGATTTTGACCTCTACAGCAACTTCCCACTAAAGTGCAGCTAGAGTAGTAGGGTTAAGGTCCAACTGACAAAAACTACCATATACCAATGATGTACATGTACCTTCCCTTTAAAATTAAAAGTACTTAAATAATAATTTCTTGGATGATTGGTACATTACCAACTTTACACTAAGTGTTTTTGCTAATAGTTTTTAAGTAAGTGTTTTTGCTAATAGTTTTTAAGTAAGTGTTTTTGCTAATAGTTTTTAAGTAAGTGTTTTTGCTAATAGTTTTTAAGTAAGTGTTTTTGCTAATAGTTTTTAAGTAAGTGTTTTTGCCAATTTCACAGATCTGCTTAGCATAAAAAAAATTGCTTACCAGAAACATTTGCTTTAAAGCAGATTTCTTTGGTTAACAGCCAAACTTTCATACAAGATGTATGCATTTCTGCTGATAGTCCCGTTTTATAATGCTTAGCCAAAATATTTGCTTAGCAAAATTCTCTGCTTATAGCAGGTCCATGAAATCGGACCACAGTTTGTGACAAAATATGAGACCAGCGTAAATTTACCAGCGTAATTTGTGTGTGTGTCCCCCTCCCCCCGGCCCCTTGGCCATGTGTCCCACTTTTTTTGAGACTCTAGATCCGCCCCCTTTGTAGCTAGCAGGTTGCTCAGCTGAAATTTTCTCAGTAATTAAGAAAAAAATACCCACCTACTTTCAGGGGCAATTTCATTATTTAAACAGACTTTTCCAGATTCCCTTTAATCGGAACTTTGACACTGGCAAAGATGGGGCTTTTGGCTAAATAACAAAACATGTATCAATGGTAAACACAATAGCAACTTTAATCTAGAAGATAGATTTGGTTTATTTGTACTGTCCAGGGTAGTAGATACTTTCCAAAAATGCTACCGAATGAATTTTTTTTTTAAATGTTCCAAACCAAGGTCTCCCAAAACTGACATTATGCAGTGCCCGAGTCTTCTTAATGCCACGACAAAAAACCTTGAAATTGTAACGTTTCACTTTTCATCATAGAGAAATACCACTGCTCAACTTTTTAAAATTAAAACATTTCCTCAAAACTTACTGTTGGGATATGGGGAACAGCAGTCCTTCAGTTTTTGTTTTTTTTCAGGGAAAATTTCCCAGAACTTAAAAACTTGATCTTGTTGTGGTTTCCCAAAGGAAGAAATGACTAAATCCAAATATCATGATTATTCCAGGATTTACGTTACCATGGAAACTATCTGTCGGGAACATGAATAGACAGGACCACAGTGTTAGCCAGCAACACCTTCGGGTGTCTTTTGGACGCCCTGTTTGCTAAATGGACACCCTGTTTTATTTGTAAAAACACATGCAAAAGTATTTGCAAGTCAATCATTGGGACGCCCCGTTTTTCAAAGCATAACAAATTTGGACGTCCCTATTTTCAATTCCTGGCTTATACACTGGACAGGGCCCACATACCGTAGGAACCGCTGGGACTGATTCCACGCGCGTGTGATATCGCAGACATCGCCGGACTCCCTCGCAACTGCTCCATGTAGTGCTGCATGTACAGGGGGTAGCCCTGGGTGTCCGACGACCCCCGTTGAGGGGTCAGACGGATCATTGAAACATCAGACAAGGAAGGGCTGCTACCCGACGCATGCCTATCACGTGAAAAAAAAAAGGAAATATATGGGTGAACATGCTTTTCAAGAAAAAAATGCAAATAAAAACATGAAGAGTTTCATAGCAAAAACGCGACAAACGCCATATTTAAAACATTTTCACCAACACCACTCAGACATCGTTCACAGGTAGGCAAACACAAGTTCGACTCAGTTTTGAGCAAAACGCGATATAACCACTATATAAACTCAATCATTATACACATTTTATTCCAAACTGCGATAAACGCCACGCCAGCTTCTCTGCAATCTATCCTCTCAGCCAAATGGATATATAGCGTTTTGCTATGAAACTATTCACATGCAAATAAACCTTAAACAATTGACAATATTTAAATGTTTTATTGGGAAGGGGTCATATCCAAATATGACTTGACATGATTTAGGCCTGCGGTCCTCTTAGGGCCTACTGAGAAATCGTTAAACTTTTGGCCCAAACTATACAAGGTCAAAACCAGTCAAAATGTTGATATACTTGCCAAGGTGTATCTAGTCAAACACTGTCAAACTTTACATGTAGTAAGTACATTTACAGGTCAAAATAACATAACATAACATATTGTTTTCCACCAAGGACAGTCGCCCTTCATTCGGCATGGACTTGAGTGGTAAATCCATGAATTGATTTTCGGTTGGTTAGAATTTTCACTCGAAACAGTTTTTCAGAAATTTTGATATTTGAGTTTTTTATATTTATTGACATTCTACGTTTATTACTGTAGTTTTTAGGTTTTCTAATTCTTTCCCTCTTCTCGTTCGTGGTTCCTCGGAGAAGGTCAGGATTTTGACAAATTTGGCATTCGACAGATATGGGTGAAAAAGTGTTTTTGAACGTCTTTGAACGATCGACGACAAATCATCTGCGTTGCAGATCTTCAAAATTTGTTGATTCGATCAAAATGAGTCGACCGTTTTTGACTGGTAAAAGCATTGTCTGGTATTGTTGAGGGTGGTCAAAATGACAGTCAAAACCAGTCAAAAATGCCCCTGCGTGCGCATCAAAACAGGCAGTTGACCTCGATAGCAACTTGCCACTAAAGTACAGCTCTAAAGTAGGAGGGTTAAATTTACTTCATTGGTTTACCAGATTTGAAAGCAACTGTTCTGCAAGGAACAGCTTATGAAAGGAGACAAAAGAAGTGATAATTAACATTCCTAATGCTTACAAAGCAGCTACTGTAAGTCTGGAACATCAATGGCACTTCCACTGCTAATCCTTCATTAATCCTCCCTACACAATAAGCAGTAATCCCTTAATAGCCCTTTTGTCTGACCCAGGAGGGCCAGTTGGGCTGGGCATGTTCAAGCATTGAAAAAAAAACTATCAGCTCAATCATTCGACCATTGAATCATCTTTCAATAGAATCATCTTTCAATGGGCCCTATCAGGACTGTTGGCCTTACCTTTTGTTAATAGGGAAATGACGTCATGTGTGATTAAGGTTTTCATGAAAATAGGGCGTCTGAAATTCAGGTAGTGTTCTTACGTGGCGATTGGTTGAAGAAGCACTGGACTGTGTAGAAATTTCAAAAGCTTGACACCGCATACTGGAGCCACCGCAGTGACAGTGGCATACAGGGAAATGGTTGGTGGATGAGTCCATACACATTCTCCTTATATCAGACATGCAACTTTGTAATTGCAAAAAAAGAGGAAATGGCCGAGCACACAAAACTTTGTAAAGTGTTTTTCAGTTTTCTATAGCACTATTATTAAAGGAAAAAAAATAAAAAATCGGCTGATCAGCTGAAAAGTTGCATGCCTGTTATATACTACTCAAAACAATTTAGGGAACACCGGATTTTTAACATCAAATAGGTTTGAAATGTTCCATGAACCGGGATTTTCATTTGCAACCCCCTCTCTCTTTCAGTAGTCATGTCATGAAATGTGTAATGACTACATGCATCCTTTATCATCTGTTTCATTGTGCAGTTGTTTCTCATCAATTCTGTGAAACATTGTGTTTATCTGAAATAAATGATCTTGCTTTAACTGAGATTATTCCGGTGTTCCCTAAATTGTTTTGAGTAGTATATAAAGATGAGCACAGTTGTCTGAGCTGCAAAGGAATACGACATAATTGAACGTACCCGTGTAGCGGATAATGCATGGGCGCATCAAAGTGGTATCGTCCTTCGTGAGTCCTTGAATCCACTGGGAGGGGGGCATGGAAGCTCAGTCGCCCCTCCATTGCAGTCCTTGAATCCACTGGGAGCGGGGCATGGAAACTCAGTCGCCCCTCCATTGCATGCACTATAGTATCAAAATGACAAAGGCCACAGGTCATGAGATTTATCAGAGTTAAATTCTCAAAAACCTTGGTCTGACAGCATCAGGGTTTTGAGGGATCAAATTTATGTAAGGGTTAAACGATGAAACCATATGTGTGTATACTGATGGCCGAGTCATCAGAATGTGGGTTTATATCATGGCCATGGCACTTGTGTCCTCGAGAAAGACACTTCACCCTACTTGGTTCTCTCCACCCAGGAGTATAAAAAAAATGGGTGCCAGTGAGGGTAGAGAATGGTGTTGTTGTTGTGTTTGATTACAGCCACTGCAGCTATTCAAAGTTCATGCTTGACGAATGGTAAATCTCAATGAGCAAGACACTTAACCATAATTGCTTCTCTCCACCCAGGGGTTAAATGGGTACCTGTGAAGGCAGAGATGGTTTGCTCTATATGCGCTAGAAATGGCAGCAATTGAGCTGTATACTCCCCAGGGAGCTGAGATGGTTTCAGGAATGATTTATGAGCCTTATGAGCCTTATGAGCAGGGATAATAATATAATGCGCCTTGAGCGCCACTTAGTTGGTGGATACGTGCGCTATATAAATCTATACATTATTATTATTATTATTATTATGTGCTCTTCAACGATACTGTGTAATAACCTGCAACCATCACAGGTTGGTTGTTAAATATAAATCTTGATTGAAAGAAAGTATGCACACACCTCAGGGTTGTGATAGGGCAGTTTTGAAAAATCCATGTACATTTTGCTGTTATTCTTGACTATTCTGTACCCCAAGGCTCTATGCTCGGCCCACAGTAGTTTGCTGTTTATACCTTTCCAGTTCGTGATATCATTTTGAAGTATAATTTAAATTATCATGTCTACGCTGATGACACGCAGCTTTACATTACTTTTAAATCTTCTCAAGAACCTGCCGATTCGTGTATTACAATGCTGGAGAAATGTATTCAAGAGATTCGTAGTTGGATGAGACAAAACTTCTTGAAATTGAATGACGAAAAAACAGAATTTGTTCTATTTGGATCACGTCAGCAATTGTCTAAAGTTTCTCTTCCATTTATTACAATTGGTGACTCGCAGATAACCCCCTCATCACAAGCACATAATTTGGGTGTTATATTTGACTCGACAATGACTTTAAAACCACATATCTCCAACATTGTTCACATACCATCATTTCATATCAGAAATATTAGCCGAATAAGGAAATACTTGAATAAAAGTGCTGCTGAACAAATTATACATGCGTTTGTCACATAACGGCTCGATAACGGGAATTCTCTCCTTTACGGTCTCCCGCAGAATCAAATATCTTGTCTTCAGCACATACAAAACACAGCAGCTCGTGTTGTAACTCTGTCCAGAAAGTCATGCCATATCACGCCAATCTTGAAAGAACTGCACTGGCTTCCTGTTTCACAGAGAATTGTTTTTAAACTTATGCTAATTGTTCACAAATCTTTTAACAGTATTGCTCCAATTTATATTTCTGAACTGCTTAAAGTCTACACTCCATCACGCGCTCCATGTCACTCCTAAAGGAACCAACTTCAAAATGGAACTGGGGTGATAGGTCTTTTTCTGTCGCGGCTCCGAGACTCTGGAATCATCTTCCAACGAAACTCAAATCTTGTCATAGTACAACTAGATTTAAGTCAATGCTTAAAACTCATCTTATGTCACAATTCTTCAAAGATGATGTATATTTGTAATTGCATTGTAGGTACATGTATCTCGGTACATAATTTTTTTCCCCCTATAATAATAATAATAATAATAATAATAAAGATTTTTAGCGCGCACATATCCACCCTGCTGGGCTCTCAAGGCGCGGAAACAAAGAAAAAACATTAATACAAACAATATACAATGATAGCATAGGGAAAACAAAACAAATTATGTACCGAGTTCTTTCAAGATTGGCGTGATATGGCATGACTTTCTGGACAAAGTCACAACACGAGCTGCTGTGTTTTGTATGTGCTGAAGATGAGATATTTGATTCTGCGGGAGACCGTAAAGGAGAGCATTCCCGTTATCAAGCCGTGATGTGACAAATGCATGTATAATTTGTTCAGCAGCACTTTTATTCAAGTATTTCCTAATTCGGCTTATATTTCTGATATGAAATGATGATATGCGAACAATGTTGGAGATATGTGGTTTTAAAGTCATTGTCGAGTCAAATATAACACCCAAATTACGTGCATGTAATGAGGGGGAGTCACCAATTGTAATAAATGGAAGAGAAACTTTAGACAATTGCTGACGTGATCCAAATAGAACAAATTCTGTTTTTTCATCGTTCAATTTCAGGAAGTTTTGTCTCATCCAACTTCGAATCTCTTGAATACATTTCTCCAGTGTTTTAATGCAGGAATCGGCAGGTTCTTGAGAAGATTTAAAAGTAATGTAAAGCTGCGTGTCATCAGCGTAAACATGGTAATTTAAATTATACTTCAAAATGATATCACGAACTGGAAAGGTATAAACAGTAAACCACTGTGGGCCGAGCACAGAGCCTTGGGGTACAGAATAGTCAAGAGTAACAGGCTCGGAGATAGCGTTACCAATACAAACATGCTGTATATTGTTTGTATTCATGTTTTTTCTTTGTTTCCGCGCCTTGAGTGCCCAGCAGGGTGGATATGTGCGCGCTACAAATCTTTATTATTATTATTATTATTATTATTATTATTATTATTATTATTATGGGTATTGGGGGTGCTGTTGTGAACAGCGCTGGAGTGAAATCTATAGTTCCGAGCGTTTGCTTTCCTTTATTGCTTAAATCTTTAAAATCCGGAGGATCACAACATTGTGATTTGTAAACATCCAGAAAAATCTGTACAAATCACACTCCTGACACCTACATGTAGAAGCAGTTTTACCAACATTACCAATGTTGTGCCTTCCCTTTAAGCTCTCCAAATTTATCTCCCAATTTTTCCAATTTGCATTTTTTCCAATCAAACTCCCAGGAAACAAAGATCATGTTTTGTTTTGATTTTTGTTTCCAAAATTGTTGATCATTTCTCAAGTTGACAAAATTGCAATCGATTACAGAGGTGAACTTTTCTGCAACTTTCGGTTTTCACCAGGTGGCTTCGACTTGTGAATTGTTTGGTAAGGTATGGGGAGACCTTCCCCCACCTTGAGCAGAGCTTGCGGCAAACCATTCACATTCACACAACACGAGAGTTTCCTCATCATCACCTACCCGATTGCAGCCTTCAGTAAATCGAGTTAGCTTTGGGTCACTTACTGCAGCTGAAATGTCAGACTGTGGGTCGACATTTCAAAGTTCAACCTTGAATCCTCATAAATTTGTGCAATATAAAAATCAAGATAAGTCAGAATGGGGCTGGGGTTGATGGCTGCTTGCCAAATCGTCTTTTTATGAAAAAAAATTCCACTCTGGGGCCATGTCAGTTGCAATAATGTATTGAAAAGCTATTTTATTTTTTGCTATTTTGACTGAATTACACGTATACCAGTTAGCCTTTTGTATAAACTAAAACCTTCACTGAAAACTGACTAAGTCCGACTAGTTATAGACATGCACTTTCTGTGACATTTGATTTTGAAGTGCATCTTGCTGCCAAGCAGTCTAGGTCCGTGCACTCTTAATTCATATGTCCAACCTCTAATGTCAAGATTATCTGATACAATATACAAACATTCCCTGATACAAAACTGCAAAGGAAAAATTCTGAACTTCAAAATTCTAAACTATCAGTACTTTCTGCCAGAACATACCTGTAAAAACCAGTAAAAGTTACCTCTAGATTTGCAACCGGTTGTCCTTAAAAGTCCTTAACCTTCCTACTTCTGGTACCTTTTTCATACAAGTTGATCCACCAATTGAAACCATTCGCTTTTGTGGTTTTGAATGGTGAAATAACTGTGTACAGTATTGATTCCCCCAAATGGTTTTGAATGGTACGTCAGCTAATACAAAACCTTGTTTGGATAAAAGTGGTGAATCAATGGACCCTCTATGCATTTGAATAGATTTGAATGGTAGTAAAGCTTGCTACCAACACTGTTCAAATGGTATCACCATGTGTGTACAAAACCAATGGGCATTTTGCTAAGTGGAAATTTTGAATGGTTTCAAATGGTCAAACAGTAGGGGGGTTAAAACAAAACAAGTCACCTTTTTCTGTATGGCACTCAATACAAACAAATCCCCGGTGAAATACAACAGTTGCTGTACCTGGTACACAGACACTGTCAAGCTCCTTGTTCATGGTATTAAAAAAAAAAAAACACCAGAGGTTTGTTCGAGTCCTCTCTCAATCTATGAAAATTATACAATCACTTGCTGATATACAGAAATCGCACATCATATCAGCTGGCGTACCAAAGTACACTCCCTTCAGACGTATGTGTACAACTCCCGATTCCCCACTAGAGTTCAAAGTCGGCCATTAAAGGGATTGCTAGACGGGGAAAGTTGAGGTTGAACAAATTGTGGATGTTATTGTGGATGTTCTTGTGAATGAGTGAAAAATAAATGATTTAACCCTCCTACTGTTTGACCATTTGAAACCATTCAAAATTTCCACTTAACCAAATTACCAAAATGGTTTTGTACATACACGGTGATACCATTTGAACAGTGTTGGTAACAAGCTTTACTACCATTCAAATCCTTTCAAATGCATAGAGGGTCCATTGATTCACCACTTAGAAGTATCCAAACAAGGTTTTGTATTTAGCTGTACTACCATTTGGAAAGATCCAAACAAGGTTTTGTATTAGCTGACCTACCATTCAAAACCATTTGGAGGAATCAATACTGTACAGTTATTTCACCATTCAAAACCACAAAAGCGAATGGTTTCAAATGGTGGATCAACTTGTATGAAAAAGGTACCAAAAGTAGGAGGGTTAATGGTCCAAAACAGTGGCATAGCAAGCATTTTTTTGAAATAAATTTACTGACACAAAACTGAAACGAACCAACAAATTATGTCAATCAGAAATATTAACAGGTTTATGAATTTACCGACTGACACTATTTTGCCAACAAGTGGGGAGGTGGCTGCTGACCCCATCCCACCCCCATCCCACCCCCCACCCTTTGGCTACACCACTGGTCTAAAAGGAAATTTCACTAGGTACAGTACATCAAGAAATGATCTGGATCAACAATTTTGCATTACAATATTTTAAAGCAGACACTTTTTTTGTGTGTGTATGTTATGCTAATTTTGCTATTCAAAATTCAAGATTTACTATTCAAAATTCAAGATTTACTATTCAAAATGTGCATTCCATACACACACAAATATTCCTGCCTTTTCCATTTTTGCCATGAGAAATTTCCAAACAAAATCATTAACCCTGCACTGGTGGCATCAAGCACCTGGTTGCATCAGGCTTACCATAGCGAGGGTCCCAGGCTGCCCACCCATTAGTGGGATCAATGAGGTATGGTGGTGAGTGGTGATGGTGGACGGCCTGGTGGTGATAGTGGTGTGGGTACACCAATGGCGCAAGGGGTATCGTACGCAGGCTGGCCAGGTACTTGGCTCGTTGACTGTCTCGACTGTGCTCCTCATCCGTGCTGGATGCGGGCTCCTCGGAGACCGTGCTCAGGCCACCTCGGCTGGTAGCGCCGCTGCGTTGGTTCTCCTCTCTTGCCTGTTCTTTTTCTACACAGAGAAATGCACAATTGCAAACATTTTGGATCAGTTAGTGGATAAGTGAGGTCCGGCGGTGAACGATGGTGACAAATGACGGTGACCTAGGACTGATAATACACAGTTCTGGTCTGTAAATCAAACGGCACAGATTAAACCAATATTCATCCTTTCCATGACAATTATCACAATGTAGATCAAGTGTTTAAAGGGACAACATCGTAATGATCAGAGCAGACTTTCAACAGGGCATGGAATCGGTGTCCACATAGTGACATGGAAGCACTTCAAGCAGAGTTATATTATTTTTTTTTTGGGGGGGGGGGCCTAAAACAAAATTACGAAAATGTTAAAAGCATCATTCAAAAGAAAAAAATTTAAAGACCCGTCCAAGGAATTTGAAGACTGTGTGCACCATTTTTCAGAACAATTATGTGATATTTTCCATTATTCTATCCTTAATGATTCAGAAAAAAATATTTCACAGAAAAATTAAAAATGTGTAAGGAACAGGGCAAGGAACATCATTTTTTTATTATCTAAAAAAATAAGAAATTGAGGAAAGACGTTTGTCACCACAAGGAGTCACCGTCAGGTCAATGACCAGGGTGAATGAGGAATTCCAAGAAAGATTGGGGTCAACATTTGCCTTTCTCACTGACACACAAAATGCACAACTGGCTTGCAACCAAACAATTCTCTTACAAATGAGGTTTATGGGTAATCATGGCATGTCTGAGAACATTGCTCATTGTACTTTTATGCAATTCTAAATAATGTTCATGTACACAAACTAGTTGCTTCTAGGGTTGTGCCGAATAACCGAATATTTGAATATTCGATCGATGGTTCGAATATCCGGTTGGTTTATTCCAGTTCGAATATTCAAAGAAAAAAAATGAAGTTTTTGTTGACATTTTTTTTTATATTGGTGCTTCCATCATTCTCTCCCCCTCCCTCTCCCCCTCCAATCTACATTTGGTCGCCACCTAGCAAGTCCATCCTAGTCCGGGCGACATTATGTTTAGTACATTTTTTGGCCCCACCATGTCGTGCGTGTTCGTTTTATCACGTGGCGCAATTCACAATCGCCGGCCTTCGAATATTGAATATTCAATCGAAATCAAAATCCGAATATCCAGTTACCAAATTATTCAAAAACGCACAGACCTAGTTGCTTCACCTGTACACGCATGACATTTGCAAGACTCAAACATCGATAGTATGGTAATAAATCATAATTGTTATCCTAAGCAATAATTTCACTTTCTTTAAAGTGACAGACACTCAGACAAAATCATTAATAGGGATGATTGATAAGCATCATCACCTTAACATTTAACCCTAACCCCCTAGGTATTCTGGCTAGGAACCTTCCTGAATCCTCCAAAATCCTCCAATGCACTTTTGGAAACATGCCCTTATCTTCAAAATGCACCATGCATTTTCGTTGATCTTTCATATTCAGCACTTATGGCCTGTACTTCTTGTCTTGCCAGGTAGTAATTTTGCCCCATTTGAAGAGGTGACAGTACCAGTTTCCAACAGTGCTGAATTTTTCCCAAAAAGTGCCCCTTGGAGGATCTTGCAGGATTTGGGGTGGTTAGGGTTAATAACTCCATAGGCCCATTTGCTTACACATAACCTGAATCCTTCCTAACTCCCTAGGCCCATTTGCTTCAAGTAACACATAACCTGAATCATCCAAAATCCTTCAGTAGTAGAAGCAAGTACATGACATGTATGCACACATGTGTTTCTAATCTGTGATACATGTACATGGTCAGGGACCCTCCCTGCATGCATGGAGCAATAAACAGTGTCCACTGACACAAGCACTGACCTTGCAATCACTACAACAAACATGGATGTACATGTACCATGGAAAGGCAAGTATGCCTAATAACCTCAATCCTCCAAAACCCTTCACTTTAGCAAAGAGCATGTAACCTCAATCCTTCAAAATCCTTCACTTTAGCAAAGAGCATGTAGCTTGTAACCTCAATCCTTCAAAATCCTTCAAAATCCTTCACTTTAGCAAAGAGGATTTTGGAGGATTTGGGAAGGTTAGGGTTAAGTAAGTGTTGAACATTAAAATTTGACCACTCAAATATTTTCGAATAGCTAATTCTACACTTACATGTAAATGTGCCTTTAGATATTATCAGAATAGATACATTAACCCTAACCCCCCTAGGTATTCTGGCTAGGAACCTTCTTTAACCCTAACCCCCTATAGGTATTCTGGCTAGGAACCTTCCTGAATCCTCCAAAATCCATCAGCGCACTTTTGGAAACAGCCCTTATCTTCAAAATGCACCATGCATTTTCGTTGATCTTTAATATTCAGCACTTATGGCCTGTACTTCTTGCCAGGTAGTAATTTTGCCCCATTTGAAGAGGTGAAAGTAACAGTTTCCAACAGTGCTGAATTTTTCCAAAAAAGTGCCTCTTGGAGGATTTTGATGGATTTGGGGTAGTTAG
The DNA here is from genome assembly GCA_029582265.1 of Zoroaster sp. YZ-2022. Classification (NCBI taxonomy): domain Eukaryota; kingdom Metazoa; phylum Echinodermata; class Asteroidea; order Forcipulatida; family Zoroasteridae; genus Zoroaster; species Zoroaster sp. YZ-2022. Next base: position 6,746,715 of record CM055827.1, on the reverse strand, counting down.
AGTTAAATGATTATAAAATTTCCCAATCATGCCAAATGTATTTTCAGTTTATTCACACTGCGGTCCATGTCTGGAACAGACTCCCAGAGAATGTAGTGTGGAGAGATCAGCAATAATGGTATTCAGTCCTTCAAGAGTCACCTGCATCAACATCTTCTATTTAGATTCTTTAAGTACCTAAGCTGCTGTGAACCACTGATTGGCCCATGGAGGAAGGAAAACATGGGGTAACCTGAGTGATATACAGTGCTTTATATCTGTGCATGATCTGGTCATAGCTAATTGTGGCTGTTGTTCACCAATTAATAAACAAACAAATTTTAAAGTGTTTTCTTACACAGTACAATAATAACAATAATAATAATAATAATAATAATGTAGACTTATATGGTGCACGTATCCACCAAATTGGTGCTCAAGGTGCATTACATTATTACCCCTGCTCATCAGGCTCATAAATCATTCCTGAAACAATCTCAGCTCCCTGGGGAGTATACAGCTCAATTGCTGCCATTTCAGTGCATATAGGGCTAATCAAACACAACAACCAACTCTGCCATCACAGGTACCCATTTACCCCTGGGTGGAGAGAAGCAATTACGGTAAAGTGTCTTGCTCAAGGACACAAGCACCATGGTCACGGTTGGGATTCAAACCCACATTCTGACGACTCGGCCATCAGAACACAAATCCGATGCACTAAACTGCTCAACCATGGCACTCCAATGCAGTATGTACCTTTTTTTTTGAGATTTGAGTTGACTTTTCGAGTCACTCAAAAAATCTACTCGAAACATGATCAAATAGTCAGCTAGAAATAAAAACAAAAGTCAACTATTACACATGATGTAACTTGAGGTGTGGACTCAAAACTCAATAAAACACTCAGCTAAGTAAAGTTTATTCCCATATCTTTTATCTTTTCACAGTGTACAACCATGGAAGAATAAAACTGTTTTTTCTCTCCATGTGTTGCTGTCTCTATGGTATAACCATGGAGGTATAAAATAGACCACAGATCTTTTTTACAATCACCAAGAGGCAGTAATCTCATCTCATTATCACCATCCAACCACAATGCTAATGAAAGTGCAGTTAATCTCCACACTTGGACATCTGTTTCTTGTATGAGACAGAGAGAGAGAGAGAGAGACCATGTTGTTAGGCCCAGGGGTATTCTCTGCATACCAATAGGATTATTCATTCTGTAGAGAGCTACACTGTACTCAATAACAACTTCCAGTTTCAGGGAAATCAGTTCTTCAAGCCTAAATGTAAGAATCAGGGACGTGTGATTGGGCAGTTTTGAAAAATTCACATAAATTTTGCTAGGGGTATTGGGGCCCACAACAGCGATGAGGTGAAATCTACAGTTCTGAGCATTTGCTTTGCTTTCCTTTCCTTTATTGCTTAAATCTTTAAAATCCGGAGGATCACAACATTACGAATTGTAAAAAAAATTTTTTTTTTTTTAAACGGAAAAATCCGGAAAAATCACACCCCTGAAAAATACAAGAATTTGATTAATTGTACCAAATTGACAGCACACACAAACAGACAAAGTTTAAGGGATTTACACAAGATACCATGATCAACTTCAACACCAAGTACATGTAAGTTTCATGCAATGGTGAATGACGTTGGAGATCAGATTGACGGCATTGTTGTCCCTGTCTACTAAATATAGGTTGTTTTTTTTAAATAGGTTTTTAAAGCAAAATATAGATTAATATTCATGTAGGTTTACTAAAATGCTAAAATATAGGCTTTTATAGGTTATTTCCCGTGATTATGCAGTTGTTAAGTAACAAGTTTTTGATAAATTGCTAAGAGCGTTACACATGTTACAGTTTGGCTACTGTTTTGGCTTCATCTCTTTATACTTTTTCTTCAAATGGGGATTTTAATTATGAGGAAGTTGAAAGTGTGTTGCAGCGATGAAAAATATAGTGTTAAATAATAAGTTTTTGGTAAATTGCCTACCTTCTGAGTACTTTTTGCAACAAAGTACACTACGCCATACCCTGATCGGCAGAAAATCTAAGAGCGGTACACATGTTACCGTTCGGCTGCTGTTTTGGCTTCATCTCTTTATACTTAGGAAGTAATTTTTCTTCAAAGCCATGAGGATTTTATGAGGAAGTTGAAAATGTGTTGCAGGAGATTAAAAATATAAGTTTTTATAGGTTAATATAGGTTTTCTGGAGGAAGTAAAGGTTCCCATTTTGAAATATAGGTTTCACTGGGAGGCCTGGTGTGGGTTTTCCCCTCAGAATAATTATGTTGGTTGTTCCACCCACTTCTACAACTGGAAATGTCTTCCCTGGTTTCTTTCAATCTGTAGCTGGGCCCCGAGGGAGAACAGTGATAATCACTGATCAGATAACCAAGGATAAATAAGGTAAAATAAATAAGTGAGTGGCTTTCAATGCCATCAAAACAATTTATGTAAATCTTTGATCAACAAACACTTTTCTTGGACTCTATATAAAATAAATAAGTGACTAAAGTGGGTGGCTTTCAATACCATCAAAATAAGTTATGTAAATCTTTGATCAACAAACACTTTACTTGGACTGTGTATATACACACACACACACACACAGTCACGCACCGTAGTTGTGGGGACATATACACGTTATTCTACAAGGAATCGGGGACCTAAAACGTTGTGGGGACATGAAAATGTCCCCACAGACACTCGTTCTTGCCTTCCCTTTTGTTATCTGTCCCCACAACCTTGCCAGTGCCTACCCACACACACACACACGCACACGCACACACACACAATTATCTGCTTATTAATTTCTTTATGTACATTATCTGATGAGCTTTTCTGATTAATTAACCCTTCTGTGACTGCAAGGGTCAAAATCAGTCAAAATGTTGATATACTTGCCAAGGTATATGCATAGGCCTATCTAGTGCACTTAAAAGTCGAACACTGTCAAACCTTACGTGTAGTAAGTACATTTACAGGTCAAAATGAGTCGACTGTTTTTTTACTGGTAAAAGCATCGTCTGGTATTGTTCAGGGTGGTCAAAATGACAGTAAAAACCAGTCAAAAATGCCCCTGTGTGCACATTTGGGTCAACAGTCAAAAACAGCCAGTTGACTGGTTTTTACCTCTATAGCTACTTCCCACTAAAGTGCAGCAATAGTAGGAGAGTTAATCAAGTTAATACCTAATGACAAATACATACATGTACATGTATTATAATGTATTTTACGTGCTTTATATTTAAGTAAAGATATGTACCCACAATTTGATGATTACTTTAACAACTTAAAACATTTTTGTTTGAAGGCTCAACATTATTTTACAAACTTTTTACAGTTTGTAATGTACAAAATGTTAATATTAACAATTTAATCATTTTAATTTGATTTTATACCCAAGAAAGGTTTTTTGGCGATACTTTGTTATTTTGATAATCTGGTAATTACCAATGATTTTTGTTGCTGTGAAAGTCACTAATCTTTTTTCGGAAAATTCTTCTTTTGTGTCACAAAGTTACATCTGTGAGCATTTAAAATGACAGGTAAATCAATAATAACACTTTGATTTAAATAAATAATAAAAAATATCTCACAAATCCGAACACCTCTGCGTTTGTTCAACATTCAAACGCGAAATTCTCGTCTGATCTTGAAATTTTATTTTTGATACTCACTTAACACCAAGTACGGTTTTTTGATGACACTTTGTTATTTTGATAATTACCAATGTTTAAGCCACTTAAAATAATTGTGTTATTGCTCAACATCACCCATGCTGTTCTTAACAGTTGAGAGAGGACTCTCTAGTGTGTGTGTTCTCTAGGTCAAGTGTAAAAGCCATCCTGATTGAGGCACTCCAAGTCATAAATAAAGCCAACCATATTTTGTTACACAGCGCCAGGGGTGGCATTTGTGGCTGCTGATTATTTACAAATGCTGTATAGATTGTAGGTGTTAACATGACAGGGGGGAGGGCAGTTTGGAGGCATTCCAACAAGAGTAGACAAGGGATTGTTAGGTTATTTATTGGCATGTTGAACAGCAAGATTTCCAAATAATTGTTCAGTTAATTTAATTATCACTATAATAATAATAATATTCCATTCTTATACATGTATATAGTGCATTTTACATAATGTCTCAATGCGCTTTACATTATTTCCCTCTGGTCATTGGGCCAATATCATTCCTGTAATCTTTCTCAGCTCCCTGGGGAGTATACAGCCATCACTTTTTCCCAAAAAGAGATCATTACATCATGGTGTACCCGCAAGAACTCAATAACATTTATCTCCACCACGCAAAGCCTCAAATCCTACATAATAGATTTAGATCATTTTAAGATAAGCAAACTTTGAAAAAAAATTTTTTTTATTGTATTATCTCTTACTAAAAATCAATTGGAATATTAAATTTTAAAATACTAATTATTTGGAAGGTCTGTGCTGAAACAATGTTCAAACTACGTGTACATGTACATGTACACACATGTATATATATGTACAGTATGTATGTATACATTGTAAGTACTCTAGCTACATGTAGGCTACCAATTGCAATAAGGTGACAAAAATGTGCCATGGTCGAGCGGTTTTAGTGCATCGGATTTGTGTTCTGATGGCTGAGTCGTCAGAATGTGGGTTCAAATCCCGACCGCGACCGGGGTGCTCGTGTCTTTGAGCAAGACACTTTACCATAATTGCTTCTCTCCACCCAGGAGTAAATGGGTACACGTGAGGGCAGAGTTGGTTGTTGTGTTTGATTAGCCCATATGTGCCGAAGTGGCAGCAATAGAGCTGTGTATTCCCCCAGGGAGCTGAGATGGTTTCAGGAATGACTGATGAGCCTGATGAGCAGGGGTAATAATGTAATGCGCCTTGAGCACCAGTTTGGTGGATACGTGTGCTATATAAGTCCACATTATTATTATTATTATTAATGGACAAAGCTGCCCTGCACATGTACACACATGTATTAGAGAAACTTTGACTGCGAAGAATTGGTTACTTAGTGCATGCTTCTAAGTGTTCCTTCCTCAATGGTTGCACCGAACTAGTAACTTGACCCAGGTCCACAAGCCTGGTCAAATATTAGGCAACAAGCCTGGAGGGATAACGGTTGTTGTACTGGCTCGCATTATTTTGTCACAAACTTAATCGAATCACAGTGGGGAATCTGTTTTGTTTTTCAGCCATGGATGTTGAGTGTTCATGTTCTGCGCATATGCATATATAGTAAAACCCCTAACGGCCATTTTGTCAAATACATACTTCACTACACTAACTACTAAGTACTGGTCAGCAACCAACCAGAACTTGCCCTGCATTGTACCACAGGGCAAGCAGATTGTAAACGTGTCTCCTTATTTTAACGAAATGTAATTTTGTCACAGTATTCTTTAACATCTTAAAATAAGCGAACACCATAAACTACTTGTCTGTTGTTTGTCCTTGTCTTTTGTCTGTTTGTGTTTAGAATATTAACCTTAACCTTCCCAAATCCTCCAAAAGTAGATTGTAAACATGTCTCCTTATTACAATGAACTGTAATTTTATCACAGAATTTTGTTAACACCTTAAAAAAGATTAGTATAATCCCATATTCTAAGGCATGTACATGTACATGTAGTTCCTCCCCTGTAGTTCCTCCCTTGTAACACTTAACAAGATTTAGTTCCCAAGACACAGTACAACTCGATATTGTTTGCATTAGAACTTTGGTGGAACCATGGAGCTATAAAACGGATGGTGGAACAGACAATAATACATGGCACACATTCCAAGGGTGTTACTAATCATGTTAATCTGGATTTTTTTTTCAGGAGCTCAGAGCTAATCTGTGACAATTAACATTCCCCCTTCTGTTAATCCTATTATTTAACAGCTGCTATTCAGGTCCAGACTTGTTTCTCCCCCCCCCCCCCCCACCCCCCATGTTTGAAAACATCCAAACATATCAAACAATCTCCATTCAGAAGCACAGCCCTGTCTACACTGATGATTGGGTTAGGGTTACAATGTATATAACAATAAGGACAATGTAATGTACATACAATGTACAAGTACTATTACAGTCAACCCTGCATAAAAAAAGGCCACCAAATCATGAGGGGGATAAGTGAATCATGACCATAATGCACAGCTTAACCCTCCTACACATGGAGGCCACTCCGAGCCACTAAATTCTGTTCTTGAGCAACCTTCAGTACATACATGTACATGTACAAGCCTGCTGTCCTTTCCAAGTAATCTTACAAAATCAACTGTGTGCCACCCAAGGCCACTGTAAATGTTTGAACATATTAGTATGGCATGCAATGTATCAATGGGAGACCACTTTACCCTGCAATCTCAGTGGTGTGACAGTGCACAGAAGGGTAACCACGGGAGGCCACTGGCAACAGCTAATGGCTTGGAGTGGCCTGAATAGGTCGTTTCAAAAATTGCACTGATTGTAGGAGGGTTTTAATGCACAGGTTACTATGTGACTGGCTCTAGGAAAACCCTAAACTTGGACCCAACTTTTCAAGAGTGACCTCCCAAATTTATCGTGAAAAATTAACAATGTTCCCACCAACGTTTCGGGACTTTCCTTTTTCCATCAAAATCTAGAGAAAATACTCTATACGGTGACACGAAAATCTCAAACTGGTCCCTGGGGTCAGTTTTTGACATTTTCATGGCCATTAATGCATTATGGTAAATGCCGAGAAGTTTTCGGGTTTTACCAGAGCGGGTCACATATTGTGTGGCAGTTTGTGACGTGTAGCGACCATGAAAGCTGGCCTCTTTATCAAGGTGGCCACATCAAACAGGTGCAATAAAAAGCAAAATAAAGGTACGTGCATGTGAAACTCCCATAATTTTGACTACAAAACTGTGACACGATAACCACTCACCTCAGAAAGTCATTGCACTCGCATAAATAATGATAAATATGTAATCCAGCTACTGAGCTACATTCTTATCAACACAGGTGATAACAGGTGAATCCTGTTCATTTGCAACGGTGCTGTTTCTGCATCCACTAGTACCATCCCAATGAGCGTTGAAATTCCTGAAGTATAAGTCGTTGAGACACTACACGTACATTTACATGTATGCAGACCAGCCACAAAGAGTGAACTCCTGGCTCCCAAAGTAAGAATCACAGAGCACAGACCCATATATATATATATCCCAGTTGAAGGCAGTGATTATTTCCTTCCAGGACTTTGTCTTTTCGACAAACAAACAAACAAACAAACAGAAGATGCTATTGTGGAAGCATCTTTCCAATAACCGCAGCAATCATCCCACGGCAAAGTTATCTCTCAATACTCCTAGAGAAAGAACCAAATTAATTAAGAGATCGTGTGAAGTCCTCCTTTCTAACGTCATGAGCAATCACTGTGGCGTTAATCCAAGTCAGATCATGAGATGCCGGATGATGGGATGTTTGCGTTTAACCCAAGATGACACGTACTGAATGCATCATTTAAAAATGTCAAAACATAATGAGATGAACAGTCACTTTGATTTAAAACGCGATGACCCACCACCACTGCAGGTCCAGTGGCACATCAAAACAATCTTGTTATGAAGATCCAAGGATGTGGGAACAGTGGAATGTCAGTGCCCATCCCTTCTGTGTGCCCCAACACCTATTTGCCACCCTTTGTGTCTGGAGGCCAGTGCATGCTGAAGATGGGCGGAAATCTATTGTACCCAACATCAATCCCCAGTATCCTAACAGTGGGCCGTAGTTATTGTCTGCTCCTTTGTGGAGCCAAAACTGCTGGAATGACTATTAAAAAAAAAATTAAAAAAACCAGCCAGCCCCTCCTGACCATAGAGCAAGCTCAGACACAAGGCCCACACACAAACAAAAATCCTTGGGTGGTCTCCAGCTTGATTTTAACCTGGGGTTAAGAGCATAAATGGATGAGGTGACCTTTGACCCCTAATCTCCCACCTCTTGGTCACCCCCAGAAAAATTAGATGATTTTCCAGCTTAACTTCCAGCTACCCCAGGAAGTCATTATTCTGATGGCTGACACTCATAAATATGTCAGTCTCTGGCAGCCTATTTAGAACCTAAATGATGCTATCACTAGTATCAGTATTCGTAAACAGGGACAAGTTTATAACAAATAGTCCTAATGGCATTCTATCAATGTTGACAGTGCAGTTGGCATACTTCAGATGGTAAATACAGGAGCCAGGAGCTGAAGTGTCATATCAAGAGCACCTCAAGCTGACACTTGACAGTAAACAAACTATACAGTGGATTATCGCCCAATATCAAATATACATGTAACTGCAGCATTGATATGTGTACATTTGAGGATCATGATGTGATTGTTAATATCATAACATCCTTCTGCAGAATCTTTCTGAGTATCCGATACATTTGAAAATTACTGTATACAGAATGTGTACCGTACATTCATTTCCACTGCAATACAGTTTGTATTTTTACATTTTGATTTTTGAACTCCTAATTAAAACCCTAACTACCCCCAAATCCTGCAAAATCCTCCAAGGGCACTTTTTGGGGGAAAAAATTCAGCACTGTTGGAAACTGGTACTTTCACCTCTTCAAATGGGGCAAATTTACTACCCGGCAAGAAGTACAGGCCATAAGTGCTGAATTATGAAAGATCAACGAAAATGCACGGTGCATTTTGAAGATAAGGGCATGTTTTCAAAAGTGCACTGATGGATTTGGAGGATTCTGGAAGGTTCCTAGCCAGAATACCTAGGGGGTTAGGGTTAAAGAAGGTTCCTGGCCAGAATACCTACATGTATAGGGGGTTAGGGTTATTAATGGATAAACCAATATCTCAGGAGTGTCAACTATTTTTACAAATCATTCTCAACTTTCCAAGTAAATTTGGTTTCAGCAATAAAAACAGGTCAAGTGATGCTTTCTTCAGCTCACAACTTGTTGTATTTAAATGACGTTTTAAGGATCAACATTTGAATACGCACCACACACCACCATTTGTAAAGTCACATCAATGGGAGACTTTAGTATGGTAGGTGGCAGCAGACATACCGGTTCTGTCTCCACCGTTTGCGTAATTCTGAGCAAGCACACGATATCAAGAGCAATGGAAACGGACCAGTAAGTCTGCTGCAATCTACACTGTACACTGTAGCATCCCGAAAGTCTCCCATTGAACTTCATCACACTGCGGCCATCTTTGCAATATATTCCCTGCCTTACACAATGACAACAACAGTTCTAATTCTCATTTCATAAAAAGGTGCCAGGCTATTTGTTCCTTCCAGCCTCGGTTTTGGTTACATTGATTTGAATGGAAGAAAAACAAGACTGCACCGTGATAAAGGTCCGTTGCAAAACTAATTTTTTCGAGCCCAGTTCACTGAATGCAAATGCACGTCTATAAAACGTAAATGATTAGAAAAATAAAGTGATCTACCCACTGCTGGAATGGCAATTAAAATAAAGCCGCCACTTTTCTGTTGGTACACGTACTACAATGTACATTATACATATGTTCTATTGTCAATGGCCTTTTCAGTTTTCACAAGTCAGTGCCACACACATGCCAGCCAATCTAACTTGTGCAGTTAACAACACAGCACATTTACTTGTGCCTGTGCCAATTACTATTGGGGTTTTGTGGGATACTATTGGCTAGTCCAATAACTATTGAGGCTAGGGCCACTAACTATTGAGGCTAGGGCCACTAACTATTGAGGCTAGGGCCAATAACTATTGAGACTAGTGCCAATAACTATTGAGGCTAGGGCCAATAACTATTGAGGCTAGGGCCAATAACTATTGAGACTAGTGCCAATAACTATTGAGGATAGGGCCAATAACTATTGAGACTAGTGCCAAAAACTATTGAGACTAGTGCCAATAACTATTGAGGCTAGGGCCAATAACTATTGGGACTAGGGCCAATAACTATTGAGACTAGTGCCAATAACTATTGAGGCTAGGGCCAATAACTATTGAGACTAGTGCCAATAACTATTGAGGCTAGGGCAAATAACTATTGAGACTAGTGCCAATAACTATTGAGACTAGTGCCAATAACTATTGAGGCTAGGGTCAATAACTATTGAGGCTAGGGCCAATAACTATTGAGACTAGGGCCAATAACTATTGAGGCTAGGGCCAATAACTATTGAGACTAGTGCCAATAACTATTGAGACTAGTGCCAATAACTATTGAGACTAGGGCCAATAACTATTGGGACTAGGGCCAATAACTATTGGGACTAGGGCCAATAACTATTGAGACTAGTGCCAATAACTATTGAGGCTAGGGCCAATAACTATTGAGACTAGTGCCAATAACTATTGAGGCTAGTGCCAATAACTATTGAGACTAGTGCCAATAACTATCGAGACTAGTGCCAATAACTATCGAGGCTAGGGCAAATAACTATCGAGACTAGTGCCAATAACTATCGGGGCTAGGGCCAATAACTATCGAGACTAGTGCCAATAACTATTGAGGCTAGTGCCAATAACTATTGAGACTAGTGCCAATAACTATCGAGACTAGTGCCAATAACTATCGAGGCTAGGGCAAATAACTATTGAGACTAGTGCCAATAACTATTGAGACTAGTGCCAATAACTACCGTATTGAGGCTAGGGCAAATAACTATCGAGACTAGTGCCAATAACTATCGGGGCTAGGGCCAATAACTATCGAGCCTAGTGCTAATAACTATCGAGACTAGTGCCAATAACTATCGAGACTAGTGCCAATAACTATCGAGACTAGTGCCAATAACTATCGAGACTAGTGCCAATAACTATCGAGACTAGTGCCAATAACTATGGAGACTAGTGCCAATAACTATCGAGACTAGTGCCAATAACTATCGAGGCTAGGGCCAATAACTATAGAGGCTAGTGCCAATAACTATCGAGGCTAGTGCCAATAACTATCGGGGCTAGGGCCAATAACTATTGGGGCTAGGGCCAATAACTATTGAGGCTAGTGCCAATAACTATTGAGACTAGTGCCAATAACTATTGAGACTAGTGCCAATAGCTATTGAGACTAGTGCCAATAACTATTGAGGCTAGTGCCAATAACTATTGGGGCTAGGGCCAATAACTATTGAGGCTAGTGCCAATAACTATTGGGGCTAGGGCCAATAACTATTGGGGCTAACGCCAATAACTATTGGGGGTAGGGCCAATAACTATTGGGGGTAGGGCCAATAACTATGGGGCTAGGGCCAATAAATATTGAGACTAGTGGCAATAACTATTGAGACTAGTGCCAATAACTATTGGGGCTAGTGCCAATAACTATTGAGACTAGTGCCAATAACTATTGAGACTAGTGCCAATAACTATTGAGGCTAGGGCAAATAACTATTGAAACTAATGCCAATAACTATTGAGACTAGTGCCAATAACTATTGAGACTAGTGCCAATAACTATTGAGACTACTGCCAATAACTATTGAGGCTAGGGCAAATAACTATTGAGACTAGTGCCAATAACTATCGAGGCTAGGGCAAATAACTATCGAGACTAGTGCCAATAACTATCGGGGCTAGGGCCAATAACTATCGAGACTAGTGCCAATAACTATCGAGACTAGTGCCAATAACTATTGGGGCTAGGGCCAATAACTATGGAGACTAGTGCCAATAACTATTGAGGCTAGGGCCAATAACTATTGAGGCTAGGGCCAATAACTATTGAGGCTAGTGCCAATAACTATTGGGGCTAGGGCCAATAACTATTGGGGCTAGGGCCAATAACTATTGGGGCTAGTGCCAATAACTATTGAGACTAGTGCCAATAACTATTGAGACTAGTGCCAATAACTATTGAGGCTAGGGCCAATAACTATTGGGGCTAGTGCCAATAACTATTGGGGCTAGGGCCAATAACTATTGAGGCTAGTGACAATAACTATTGAGACTAGGGCCAATAACTATTGGGGCTAGGGCCAATAACTATTGGGGCTAGGGCCAATAACTATTGGGACTAGGGCCAATAACTATTGGGGGTAGTGCCAATAACTATTGAGACTAGTGCCAATAACTACTGGGACTAGTGCCAATAACTATTGGGGCTAGGGCCAATAACTATTGGGGCTAGTGCCAATAACTATTGAGACTAGTGCCAATAACTATTGAGACTAGTGCCAATAACTATTGAGGCTAGGGCAAATAACTATTGAGACTAGTGCCAATAACTATTGAGACTAGTGCCAATAACTATTGAGGCTAGGGCAAATAACTATTGAGGCTAGTGCCAATAACTATTGAGACTAGTGCCAATAACTATTGGGGCTAGGGCCAATAACTATTGAGGCTAGTGCCAATAACTATTGAGGCTAGTGCCAATAACTATTGAGGCTAGTGCCAATAACTATTGAGGCTAGGGCCAATAACTATTGAGGCTAGTGCCAATAACTATTGGGGCTAGGGCCAATAACTATTGAGACTAGTGCCAATAACTATTGAGGCTAGGGCCAATAACTATTGAGGCTAGTGCCAATAACTATTGGGGCTAGTGCCAATAACTATTGGGGCTAGGGCCAATAACTATTGAGGCTAGGGCCAATAACTATTGGGGCTAGGGCCAATAACTATTGGGGCTAGGGCCAATAACTATTGAGGCTAGTGCCAATAACTATTGGGGCTAGTGCCAATAACTATTGGGGCTAGGGCCAATAACTATTGGGGCTAGGGCCAATAACTATTGAGACTAGTGGCAATAACTATTGAGACTAGTGGCAATAACTATTGGGGCTAGGGCCAATAACTATTGAGACTAGTGCCAATAACTATTGAGACTAGTGCCAATAACTATTGAGACTAGTGCCAATAACTATTGAGGCTAGGGCAAATAACTATTGAGACTAGTGCCAATAACTATCGGGGCTAGGGCCAATAACTATCGAGACTAGTGCCAATAACTATCGAGACTAGTGCCAATAACTATCGAGACTAGTGCCAATAACTATCGAGACTAGTGCCAATAACTATCGAGACTAGTGCCAATAACTATCGAGACTAGTGCCAATAACTATTGAGGCTAGTGCCAATAACTATTGAGACTAGTGCCAATAACTATTGGGGCTAGGGCCAATAACTATTGGGGCTAGGGCCAATAACTATTGGGGCTAGTGCCAATAACTATTGAGACTAGTGCCAATAGCTATTGAGACTAGTGCCAATAACTATTGAGGCTAGGGCCAATAACTATTGAGGCTAGTGCCAATAACTATTGGGGCTAGGGCCAATAACTATTGAGACTAGTGCCAATAACTATTGAGACTAGTGCCAATAACTATTGGGGCTAGGGCCAATAACTATTGGGGCTAGGGCCAATAACTATTGGGGCTAGGGCCAATAACTATTGGGGCTAGGGCCAATAACTATTGGGGCTAGGGCCAATAACTATTGGGGCTAGGGCCAATAACTATTGGGGCTAGGGCCAATAACTATTGAGACTAGTGCCAATAACTATTGAGGCTAGTGCCAATAACTATTGGGGCTAGGGCCAATAACTATTGGGGCTAGGGCCAATAACTATTGTGGCTATGGCCAATAACTATTGGGGCTAAGGCCAATAACTATTGGGGCTAAGGCCAATAACTATTGGGGCTAGGGCCAATAACTATTGGGGCTAGGGCCAATAACTATTGGGGCTAGTGCCAATAACTATTGAGACTAGTGCCAATAACTATTGAGACTAGTGCCAATAACTATTGAGGCTAGGGCCAATAACTATTGAGGCTAGTGCCAATAACTATTGAGGCTAGTGCCAATAACTATTGGGGCTAGGGCCAATAACTATTGAGACTAGTGGCAATAACTATTGAGACTAGTGGCAACAACTATTGAGACTAGTGCCAATAACTATTGAGACTAGTGCCAATAACTATTGAGACTAGTGCCAATAACTATTGGGGCTAGTGCCAATAACTATTGGGACTAGTGCCAATAACTATTGGGACTAGTGCCAATAACTATTGGGACTAGTGCCAATAACTATTGGGGCTAGTGCCAATAACTATTGAGACTAGTGCCAATAACTATTGAGACTAGTGCCAATAACTATTGGGGCTAGGGCCAATAACTATTGGGGCTAGGGCCAATAACTATTGGGGGTAGGGCCAATAACTATTGGGGCTAGGGTCAATAACTATTGGGGCTAGGGCCAATAACTATTGGGGCTAGTGCCAATAACTATTGGGGCTAGTGCCAATAACTATTGGGGCTAGTGCCAATAACTATTGGGGCTAGGGCCAATAACTATTGGGGCTAGGGCCAATAACTATTGAGACTAGTGGCAATAACTATTGAGACTAGTGGCAATAACTATTGGGGCTAGGGCCAATAACTATTGAGACTAGTGCCAATAACTATTGAGACTAGGGCCAATAACTATTGAGACTAGTGCCAATAACTATTGAGACTAGTGCCAATAACTATTGAGGCTAGGGCAAATAACTATTGAGACTAGGTAAAACTTGTAGCTTTGCATGGTGAGGATGATAAGTAAGACTAATTGCGGTGACTAATTGCGGTAAGACTAATTGAGACTAGTGCCAATAACTATTGGGACTAGTGCCAATAACTATTGGGACTAGTGCCAATAACTATTGGGACTAGTGCCAATAACTATTGAGACTAGTGCCAATAACTATTGAGACTAGTGCCAATAACTATTGGGGCTAGGGCCAATAACTATTGGGGGTAGGGCCAATAACTATTGGGGCTAGGGCCAATAACTATTGGGGCTAGGGCCAATAACTATTGGGGCTAGTGCCAATAACTATTGGGGCTAGTGCCAATAACTATTGGGGCTAGTGCCAATAACTATTGGGGCTAGAGCCAATAACTATTGGGGCTATAGTGCCAATAACTATTGAGGCTAGGGCCAATAACTATTGAGGCTAGGGCCAATAACTATTGAGGCTAGGGCCAATAACTATTGAGGCTAGGGTCAACAACTATTGGCATTAGCTGACGCCGATAACTATTGGCCAATGCCAATAAATATTGGCTAGTGCAAATCACCATTAGCTAATATTTCTTGGCTATTAGCCAGCAATTCCTTTTGGTGTCTTTTGGCTGTCCAGCTGTTTTTTTTTCATTTGTAGAACAAAAGTATTGAATATTTGGACAAAGAAAAACATATTTGGTTGCCCTATTTCCAAATCCTGGCTTAAGTTACAGTCCAGCTAGTAGCTAACTGCTGCGTCCAGTTTTTAAAAAAAACATGCTCTATATGCACACTTACTGTACATGGAGAAATCCTGGCTTCTCATGTAATGCCCCAAGCAAACACAGATTAACCCACTGTTACACATCATCTTTTGTGCATGTCCCTTTGTACACACACACTGACCCTTCAATGCCTATTGGTACTCATACAGATTGCTTCTGTTGGCAGTGTAATAAGATTTCACTCTCCTCTCTGTAAAGAGGGGGGGACAAGTTTGCTAAGCAAATATCAAATAGCTAGCTATGCACACACAAGAAAGCCACTGGCACTTGAACTAATCTGCCGCTTACTGGATTGTGTCAATACTTAGGAGTTGTATAAAGAAGGAGTTGTATAAAGAAGGATTGGTATAAGGGACAGTCAAAGAAGGAATAGTCATGGTAGTTATTTAAACAGATCATTAAGTGGTCTTGAGTTTATCAAAATGTGGACAATTTGAATCTTTGTCTCATGGATGGGGTAATCAGGGGTGTGATTTGACAAAAGTAAAAAAGAAAATCATGAACAATGGGTTTCTGGCCTGGGTCTCCCTTTGGTCTAGAGCACAAAGCCCCCCCCCCCCCCTGAACCTCCTGGATGTTTAATTTTGGAGGATTTACTCACTCTCCACACCCCCACAAAGAAGAAACTAGAGGTTTGGACACAATACAGGCTACTTCTTTCTTTCCTTGGTGGATACTTCTCTTCTCGCAAGAAAATTTTGAGGCAAAGGGAGATTTGTAAAAAATCATGAGAAATCACATGCCTGAGTAATGTATACAGTACATCACCTGCGATATTAACAAATGTTTTTTATCTTAACATTTACATGTACTTGTACTTTTTGTATACTAACTGTAGGCCTATTCATAAAAGAAAACAAAGAGTTTAAAATTCAATACTTAACGTCACATAATAATTGTCAAAAAGAATGGTTAAACAGTAATTAAATGTCTAAATAAAATTAGATGAATTAATTCTTTTTTTGGTTGGGCAAAGTTTTTTGGATTAAATTTTTTTTTTTGGTGGAATAGATTGCCAGAACATCATTTAAGAGTATTCAGAACTTAAAATTACAACTTTTCCAAAATTCCTAATGTGCTCAATATCTCCCCACAATATCGTTTCCAATCCTCACTTAACTGCACTTTCCTCTCCTTAAGTGAACCCTCTGTCATCTTTTAAAGGGAAATCTGTGAAATTTTGTCATATTTGGATAGAAAAAGTGGCAGGTTGTATTCTACATTCTTTACAGATTTTGACAAACAATGAGTGTACCATGTATCAACAGAATCAAGTCCTAGAAGGCGAACGGAAATCTTATGAATACCAAGTTACTGAGTAATGGTGAATCCCCCTGAGAGAGCTCACCCCCTGAGAGAGTGTCTCGACCTTTTGACCTTCCATTAGCACCGACTATTTATTTCATCTTGGGCAAATGTTTGTCACTGTGACAAGAAGAGCTTAATACTTCAATTGAATCACCATGGTGACGGGCCAATGGGCAAGAAGAAATTGTTTCTGAGGTACTGAACATTTCACGCTTGGGAAACCGAATTAGAAACTTGCTCTTTCCAAACAAAACGGGACGAAGAAAGAAAAGTAAAAGTCTGAAAAAGCCGAAATTGAAGGCTTAATCATTTTGAAATTAAAGAAAAGTTTTTGAGTTCGGGCAAAGCTGTAAAGGGGGAAAATATTTCACAGATTTCACAGATTTGTCTCGGAGATTCAACAGAGTCGGCTTTCAGATGACTTTTCCATACAAGATATTACATGCATCTGGCAAAGTTATCTTCTTCTTTTTTTTTCATTGAAAGACCATTTTCACAAATGATGGCTTCATCATACATCCACTTGTTAAACATCTGTTAAACAATTCAACAGGGCCTGTCCCTATTTATAATGTAAATATGTAACTCAATGTAAATCAGATCATGATCTGTCAATCACAACAGTGTTACAGAATGCTTGACATTACTTGCCCCAAGAGGGCTCACTTCATTTTAAAGGTGTAATGGTTTGTGAGAAAATTGTCTGCCACATAAAAACAAATGATTGCTTGTGAACATGTGCGTATCAAAGTCGTTGTCAGTGTAATGATAACTTGACAGGCATTAACATTACACATGTACTAACACAGGGAAGGGGATTCTCACCTAAACGCTTGACAAAAGAATAGATTAAAAAGTATGCATACAAGTTGATGAAATTCTTGCATCAGATGATAAACAATTGATTTGATTTTGTCCTTAGACTGATGTACATGTGTGAAGCACTGCATGCTCTGTGCTCTCCGAGTGTCTGTGAAAAAACTACTCCACAGGCGACTCGGGCGGGATTCGAACCCACAACCTCCTGCTTCCTAGTGCAGACGTCTTAACCTCTCGACCTCTCGGCTCGATGGCGATTGGCCGGCTATATAAAAATCCTATATAAAAATCCTATATCCTGGCCGGCTATATAAAAATATTCCAATAAAAATTGATAATGATGTTCTTTTATAAGTATTACAAGACTCCATCAATACCTTGCTCCTCTGTAGTGGTTCTCCTCTTCTTGGCCGTCTCCACCTCATGGTGCTTCACGGTGGCCATCACACCTCACTTCTGCTGGCATTTCTAAGAAAAAAAAAGAGACAAAAAGTGACATAAAATTACCGATGACTATTAGGAGACATGTGAGAACCTGTATACATGTATGTGTGTTCACCAGTATTTCAGAAGTCAAAGATTGGACAAGGAAAACGGTGTATAAATTAAGAGAAGGAGCTCTTCCAACGCCTCAACTGAAGTTGTCTGTACTAGAACAACAACTTTGAGTTTCTGCTCAGGGTTAGAGGGACTCCTAAGAAAATCCACAGGCCACTTGAGGAGGAACTGTACCCAGAACCTGCTTATTTTATGTCATGGATGCTCTCTTGAGCAACTCAACCAATTCAGTTTAGCCAATGTGTACCTTGTCTTCATGAACCAAAAAAAATCACTCATTACTACTAACAAGTACTTACACCATGGACAATCTTATCTACAGTTTCAAGATCTAGTTTCCGGCTCTCCCTAATCTCAACTCCAGAGATTCTTATCACAAACAGCTTCACTGCTGAATCATAAATAGTTTACAGTCGCTAGTACTTCCACCCCTGAGTCCATCCATGGAGTAGGTAAAAATGTGGCCAATTCCCAAGGGCAGTTTTTGCCAAGCCTACCCAAGGAAACCACAGCCCATTAGTACCCTCTGGTCCAAGGCTGATGATGACCTCTTCCTGTTGAACATAAACCCTCAAACTCCAGTAAAAAAGTTCATCCCACAAATAAAATTTAAAAAACTGTTGCTTAGGCCTGCGTCACCTCAGACCTGTGCATCGGCATTTTTTATTTTTTATTTTATTTTTTTTAATGCTATAAAATGATGTCCAATTGTAGCCAAAATTGCTGGATTGATTGGAATTCTGCCGTGCTGTGCTTTAAACGACTTTTTCACATAGGGGTATGAGCGTTTGCCTAATTTGTGAGGCTTCTCTTAGCCACCATACTTTGTATAATATGGGAAATTTGGTCTCCGAAAAAAAACAAAAAAACTATTCACCACACCGATTTTGAAGCCAACCGATAACCAGAAACCGGAGACTTTTTTGGGGGGTTGGCCTTATGACACTTACTAAGATATACTGTGTATGCAGGTGTATATTTGTTGGCACAGTTTTGATGGGATTAGCAGATGTTGATTACGTGCTAATTGGGTGTGAACTCATAACCAAGTGTTACAGAGGAATTGCAGGGATACTAAAAACAAATTACAATCCCCATGTATGGTGGGAAATAATACATAATTAAAGCATGATTAAAGCCAGTCTACACTTCATTGAGATGTATGTATAAAAACCAACCTGAGAAAGTTTAAGCTTATTTCATTGTGTTGACAATAACAAGAAAATAGTGAATTAATGCAATTCAGATTTGTCATACCAGAGGTCTATGACCTACATGAGCTTGGTTACAGGTTTTGTTCCCCCTGCCCGGCCTGCCATGGGGCATCATGGGAAGTGTTTTTGTTTTTTTTCACGCAAAGCTAGTTCCTAGAGAACTAGACGAAATCTTAAACTAGCCGCAGGTGAACCATTCTGTGTGGGCAAACAACCGGCGTGTTCGAACAACGAGGAGTGTCGTGGCCGAGCGGTCTAGCTTACCGGACTCAAGTTCTGGTGTTAGCAGCAGAATGTGGGTTCGAATCCCGGCCGTGACACTTGTGTCCTTGAGCAAGACACTTAACCATAATTGCTTATAGGGGCAGAGGCAGTCTGCCTTGTTCTGGACTAGTTACCCCTCCCAGTCCTATTCGCACCGTGAAGAGGCTGGTTATTAACTTGTTTTGGTGCGAGGGGCTGGTTTCTTCAGTGTGGAGTCGTTGTAACAACTCAATGACTTAGTAGCCCCCACCTTGGAGTGGCCATTGGCCTTGTGTGGGGCGATTTGCATAAAACAAAATATTTAAAAACGCGAAGGTGTGCGCGCAAGATACCGTTCTCTCACACGCCGGGTCAGTCTCCCAGACTGCACTCCTTCTTTTTGAGACCTCGCGCGTCAGTCTGTAGAACGAAACATCACAAATGGGCCAAATCCATTGTTCTTGGAGTAGTACATGTATATGCCCCGTGTGGACTACTCATGT